>PVHY01000074.1:166487-355198 GCA_004024945.1 Uropsilus gracilis | reverse complement strand
AAAAAAAAAAAAAGACTAAAAGACTAAACAAGGACAAACAGCAAAAAGAAAGGAGGCAAAGAAACCAGGGGAGATGTGGTGTGGGGGGGTATTCCCATGGGGATTAGCAGTTACACAATCATATATTGTAAAATATGCAAAAATAAAAATTAAAATATATATATATAAACTAGTGCATCTAGGTGAAAGAGAAAGGGGATTTTGGGTCAGGCATGGTGGTGCATGGCTGTAGGTGGCAGCCTAGGAAGCCACGGCCAGGGTCAGCGATAGTGGTTCAAATCCCACTGGGGGCACGTAGCGAGACCTAGTCCCAAAAAAATAGCTGGGCATGGTGGTGCGCTCCTGTAATCCCAGCTACCTGGGAAGCTGAGGCTGGGGATTGCTTGAGTCTGTGGTACCCCGGGCAATGAGAGCCTGCGGTTCCACAGGCAAAAATAGCGAGATTTCTTATATTGCTCTTGAAACAGTTCTATAAATATGAGATTATTTCAAAATAAAATGTCAAGAAAAAAAGTATATTACTGGATTTGGGGCAAAAAACACAAAATGTATGAATGTTAAACAATATTTTACAAGGGGGGCTATTATTGTGATAGTTAACTTTTAACACTAAGATTACTTAAGTAATATTCTAAACCTATAATATAAATTATACTATAAACCTGTAGTATTACTTAGTAGTACTGTATTACTAAGGTTTATAGTAAAACTAAAGTAATACTATAGGTATGATGGATACCATACAATACCTTATATTAGATGCTTACAATAATACTTCCTATTTTTGAGTCTATTTCAAACTATAACAACTTCACATATATACAAAATTCTTACATTTTTATATTCTCTTCCAAAATGCTTTTGATATCAAAATTACATTTTTTACAATGTATATCCATCAATAAATTACTGTAGTTATTTTTATACCTTTGTCTTTTAACTTTCATACTAGAATTTTGAGTAATTTTTTCCATTCTGTACTTAAATACATATTTATTTTTACCAGTGAGTTTTACACTTTATATGCTTTCCTTTTGGTAATTATTTTATTTCAGTTTGAAGATCCCCCTCTAATATTTTTTGTGAGGCTTGTCTACTGGTGATAAATCATCTTCAGTTTATCCTTTGTCTGGACAACTCTATCTCTTCAATTCTGAAGGACAGTTTTGCTGGGTAGGGTATTTTTCATTGGCTTTTTCTTTTTTAGCACTTAGAATAAATAAATCTACTCCTTTTGGGCTTACAAAGTTCCTGTTGAAAAAATTTGCAGTCTTATGAAAGTTCCCCTGTACATTACATATTGATTTTCCCTTGCTGCTTTCAACACTGTCACCTTGATTTCCATTGTAGGCCACTTTTGATTCATATTCTTTGGAATTCTGAGTTTCCTGGTGCTGTATTTTTTTTTTTTTTTTTTAAATCTGAGGTTAGGAGAAGTTTCAACCATTCTTTCTATGGATAAACTTTCTGTCCCTCCCACCCGCCATGTGCAAATACTGATGTGCTGGGTGGTGGTGTACCTGAAAACATCTCTCATATTCATTTTGCTCCTCTGAATGAATTCCATTGCCTGGTATTCAGGCTGAATGATACTGTGCTCTCACTGATCTGATCTACTGGTGAACCCTTTTTTGAGTTTTTCAGTTTAGTTATTGTAGTCTTCAGCTGTATGAGATTTGTTTGGTACTTTCTAGTGCGTTCAAGCTGTTGAAAATCTCTCTCTGTTCATATGCAATTCTTTCCTGACCTTATCACTTATCTTTACGGCTGCTATTTCAAACTATCAGGCCAACCACTTAAGTCATTTCTTTAAAATCTCTTCCAGGTGACTTTCCTGTTCTTTTTACAACATATTTTTCTCTGATTTTCCATGTTGGTTTCAGCTTACCAGGTGACAAAGTTCTCTCCCAGACTGGACAGAACAAAACAGTTTTAAGATGTTCGGTGACCTAATAACTCATGAGAGAGTGGTACTAAACTGAGGAAGTCAAGGCACAGCCCAAGGCTCATAAGTGGGTATTACATAAGTGGGTATATTCCCCATCATGTCCTTTGGAACCAACTGTCAGATCACTGAGAAGCAGAAACCATTTGACTGTCTTAATTTTCTTTTTAAAAGTTAAATACTTTTTGGATTATAGATGTTGTTTTTATATATAAATTCATAAAATGCACAAAAGCATGAGGAAAATAAAATTGATCACCATTCAAATAAACATTATAGTTTTATATCTGTTTCATTTCAAACATTTTTCTATATGTAGACTTCCTTTAAAAAATATTCAAGAGTTAAGATCACAGGAAATACTTTGACTTTATTTTTATAACTCATTCTTATACAATGTGCTTATAAAAGTATGCATATAAACATAACATAAATATGGGAAAGAGGCTAAGCCAACTGGCTAATTAGATTTACATGTATACTTTCACTGCTAATTATGATAACATGTTTCAACTAAGGTCTCCAGGGGTTAATTAGCCAGCAGCATTTATCAGTAAAAGATAATGTACTTAAATTTTACGAGTATGTGAAAATTTTCATCTTTCATTTCTCAATAAGCAAAATTTTCTTGTATTGGTAGTTGTACTAAAGACACAGAATCTTGTTTAAGTTCAGAAATGTTGTCTGGGAAAATAAATGTATACATCAATTAATAGGTTAATTATTGTGTCCTATTTAGGGAAATTCCAAATTGTAAAACATGCCAATAATTTTAAGAAAGTAGAATAAAAGGTTGTTGGTTCAAATTATCCCAGTCCAAATGTTAGTTAACCTAAAAGATTACTCATATTCTTAAGAGCAGGAATATTTTACCAGGTCACACTCATACCTTTCTGACTAGAAATTTGAAGACTTAAAGTTCTAGAGCATTCAAAACCCAATGGATTTTAAAGTGAGAAGTATAACTGAAAACTAACATAAAAATATAAAAATTACCTGTGTAGTTAGCTTTACATGTCACTATGGCTAGGTTACAGCACTCAGTCATCAGTTTAACACTACCCTAGGTGTTGCCATGAAGATATTTTGCCAGTGCAGCCAACATTTATCATCAGCTGATACACAGATAAGTAAAGGAGATACAAGTACATGAGGAAAGGAAATATCCTTTGGTAAGTTTCAACCATTAAATTGAAAGACCTTAAAGACAAAATTGAGAGTCTCCTGAAAGCAGAATCTCAAGATTCTACTCTAAACCAAGAACTTTTCACCTGTTAACCTGTTCTACAAATTTCTGACTTTGCCAGCTCCTATAATTATATATGCCAATTCTTTGAATTGAAATTTTAAAGTATATGTACATTTATCATTTGTTCATTCATTCATTCCTCTCTCTGGCTCCCTCTCCTATGAGTTATACATAGACACGCCTCATACCTTATTTAGGTAATGTGCAACCTCTGTAATTTCTCATTATCATTCATAAGTCAAGTTTATTGCAATTAAGTCAATTCTAGAACTAAAATCTGTACAACTGACAAGTACCACAGATTAATATATTTAATAGATGAGCTTTAATATCTTTCTGTATCCAAGTGTATTCATTTAATTGATCTAGAGATTTTTTTTTAAGGATTTGAGGTAGCTTGCATACCTACCCACATGTGCAAGTATATGTGTGCATAAAATAAAATAAAGTTGTTGAAAGAGTCAAGATGTAGGCTAAAGTAAAAAAGACATGTGATAACTCAAATAGTTACTGTGATACATTTCCCCCTGAACTTTCTCATGTGGCAAAAAGCACAAACAAAATAAATTATATATATGACACTTTTTACTCAATAAAAAAAAAATTTTTTTTTTGAGAGAAAAAAATCCTTTTTTTGGTAGAGTTGTATAAAGAATTAAGTTTTTAAGAATTCTTAAATAAGAGGCAAAGACTAATACAACTGGCACCTTTAGCTTTAGCTGAAGTTCTTTCAAATACCTGGAAACATTTTAAATGACATACAGCACTTCATTTTTCAATGAAATAATTTGGATTACAAAATCTTTAAGTCCAGCCCCTTCTTTCTCACCCCATACTCCTTCTGCCATTTTTTTTTTTTTTTTGAGACTAGGTCTCACTATTTTTGCCCATGGAACTGCAGGCTTAAGCAACCTCCAGCCTCAGCTTCCCAGGTAGCTGGGATTACAGGCATGTGCCACAACGCCCAGCTATTTTTTTGGAATTAGGTCTCGCTACATTCCCCCTAGCGGAATTCGAACTGTGATCCCCAGGCCTGCCACGTTTTTCTAGGCCGCCGCTTACAGGCACATGCCACCATGCCCATCTGCCATATTTCTAAGAAACATCTTGTGCCACCAGAACCGATGTATCCTTAGGTTTCAAGGAGACCTAAAGGCATTGGATTGTTGATTTTAACTACATGGTGTTGACCATTTTAAAACTGGAGGTTAATTTTATCTATTAGACACCAATTTTGATTTTGATACAAGATGACATTGAACAAATGATCCCAGGAAAGATGAACAAGTTATTGGAGGAAGAGTGAGATAGGCAAGGAAAGCCAAAACAAAAGCTGTGGAATTGCCCGGGGCTCTGGGTTCTGGGACTTGTTTCCTACTAGGATCTTCTGAGGAGTCACGTTGAACGTGTCTGAAAAGTTTGCATGTGCTTGTACTGTTTGCCCATGGGACAGGGAGGGACCATTTACCCACCATCTTCCTATGCCCCACGGCCAAGAGTTACATGGTCTATTAACCCTTCGGCATGTCCAGGTTGGTTCCCCAGCAGTATCCCACAGCAGAAAGCTAACGCCACTGAGCAGAGCTGTGGAGAAGGTCCATCTATAGTAGTTGCTGCAGCTAGGCTGGAGTGAAGGGTGAGGCAGGATTCAAGAGGCACCTGAGAGAGCTATCATTTGTTTACCAGTATTTTCTATTCTATAATTTTTTCTACCTCATTAAAAAGAAAAAAAAATATAATCCACTACATTGATATTACAGCTCATTAATATGTTACATAAATTAAAAAACCTTGTTCTTGATAACATATCCATTTACTCATGTGTTAGAATACTTGGGGGAAAATGTATCACATTGAAACCAGAATGTAATATTTGAGAAGGAAATTAAGCATATTTGAACACATGGAAAACAACAAACATGTGGATATCAGAAAAATATATATAAAATGCTCAAGTTCTTACCACTGGAGCAACAACATATACTTAGTAAATAAGCATAGCATTTTATCACTGCCACAACAAGTACTTGAGAATAAAATATGACATGCCTGAAGACATAATAAAAGCAGAAGCAATCAACTGTGATGGTATCCTAGATGGTACATCATCAAATATAGTCAATACTATTTTCCTAAACACCAGTATCCTACACCTCTCCCATTTAAAGAATTCAAATTAGGTATTATAAAAATAATCACTGCAATTTATTTTTAAAATTCGATTATGCAGAAAAGTATTATTTGTCTAGCATGAAAAGAATTTAAGGAAAACTATGAGAAAATATTTTAGATAGATAACTGAGTAAAAGTGTGGGTAAAACCCTAGTACTTAACCTCATTTTAACTCCTTTAAACTTTTTTGCTCTGGATATAAGCCCAGCTCTGAATCTAACTGGGAGTTTGACTCGGAGGGCTAACTATTCAGTACTAATTCTGGACATTTGTTAATATTCACCTAGTAAGCTATGATGAATCTCAGAAGAACCTGAGAAGCGTATCTAAAAATAATGAATAATTGTATTTTATTTATATGCAACAACAAAAAATTCTTTAAAAGTCAGATAAAGGTCAAAATAGAGGGGAAAAGGTTGCTAAGAATAAACTAAGCTCAAACTGAGTTCTCAGCTTTGTATGGAAGTATAAAAAGCCAAACTTCTAGACTAAGAAAGGTAGGATGTTAGTAAGATGAATCTAAGATCAGTATTTTGAAAAACAAAAAGATTTAAAAATAAAAAAAATAAAAGCCACACTAGCATAATTTTTTATACAATCAACTTTTTATACTATGATATAATTAGTAAATACCATTAGAAGAGAATAAATTATAGGTTACAAGATACAGCTCAAAACACTCAAAAGAATCAGTCTTATTTCCTACCACACTTTTTCAGAGAAGCATGGCACATTTTATATTTTTCTAGTTTTTATGAAGTTAGAAATCAACACCAAGTAAGGTACATAGAAAGGCACTATCTAAAGCACCTACATTTCAAATGCCTGTTTTTATTTAGTTATGACTAAAGAGAAAACATTAGAATATAAAATTGTAAATATGCTACAATTGTAATTGGGTAATGCTTGCATGGGCAAATTGGTAAATTTTAGTTGTGCAAACAGTCATGGGATTAGTTACTATTTCTAAGAAGTTATTGTTGTACTTATTTTAAATAAAATAGTGGACCAGACTACATCCCCACCAATTGTGTAGACTGGTCTAGCCCTATGGAAAGCAGTGTGGAAGGGTAGTCCCTATGGAAAGGAGTAATCCCCAAAAGACTAAAAAAGAGTCAGTCATGGATCCAACAATTCTACCTTAGTTATCTACCAAAACAATACAAAACCATGAATTTGAAAGAAAACCTGCACGCCTAGGTTTAGTGTAACTCTATATTTACAATAGCCAAGATATGAAAACCACCTAAAAGCATCCAAACAGATGAGTAGATCAAGAAGATCAAAAAAGATCAGTGATCAAAAAAGACAAATCCATGCCATCTGTGGCAGCAAGGATGGTACTAGAAGGGATTATACTAGGTAAAATAAGCCGGAAGGAGAAAGGTAAATACCGGCTGATTTCATTTATATCTGGGACCTAGAGCAATTAGACGAAGAGTCAGATAAAGACAAACTTTAAAACCAGTTCTTGAAATCTAACCACAGACCTGAAACATCTAGGAGGGGAGGAGAGAGAGGAAAAGGGTGGGAGGTGGGAAGTGGGAGGTGGGAGGAGGAAGGAGGGAGGAGGCAAGATGGAAGGCACATAATGGATTACTGGGGGGCAGTATGAGTGTTTTGGTGGTGGGAGAGCTATAGTGACCACACCTGAGGGGAGAAGTCCTATTCTGTCACATAATTAACAAGGATGTAAAACAATGGTATTTAATTAAATAGGAATAAAACAGTGGGGAAAAGTCTAGAGTCACTGGATAGGTGATGCCAGAGTCACAAAGTGCCCAACAACCCACTGGCACATCAGGCACTCCTGAAGAGGAGTCAATCTACCTCTTATCATTGTCCAAAGCAGATACACGATGTTAGGTGTGAAGGTGGTAAAATGACTGGCATGGACTATCCAACCGGGAACTTTTATTGTGGAGGGTGGTAGATCCATTCACCCAAATCAGCTGAAGAGTAATAGTGGCAGCAACTAAGAACAGCTAATCAAGTGAAGGATAAATCCTTCCTGGTCCTGGAAACCAAAAGATCCTAAAATGAGAGTACATCTGAATACATAATTGTCCTATATAAACCTACAATAAGATCCTATTTCTAAAAGCAATATTAATGTTTTCTTTCCTTGCAGTCTTAAAGAATCAGAGGGATTCACTTTCTGAGGGGGAGAAATGATACTAAAAACAGGTTCTAAACATAAAATAAGTATGAATCCTAAGATAGGTCAGTAAGTACAAAAAAGATGTTTACAAAGAAATTATAATAGCTACTAAGCCCACCCCAGGTCCTTGATAAGTAACTGAATGAATACTAAGTACTAAGCAAAACTTTAATTAAAAAAATTCCAAAGACTAAGCTACACTGATGTTTCTTACACACATTGCTATATTTTGAGTCAGATATTTTAGAATTTCAAGTACCTTGTTTTTCAATTTATTCTGAACATTTTATTTTTCTACAAGGGAACCATCATGTTCTCTTAAAAATATATGATACCAAGATTTCATAGTACTGTTTTTAATAAAGTATTTCATATGTATAAATAAAGACAGCTAATAATATATATACTCATGTGCCTGGCATTCAACTTAAATAAAACAACAGATGTGAACAAAACCTTCTTTGACCCCCTTCCGCCATTTTCCTTCACCAGAGATAACAACTACTCTAAATATCATGCATGTTTTTATACATTTACTACATTTTTATATCCCCACAAATAATAAGTTTTCTAAACTCTTGCACACATATCCTAGATTTTTAAAAACTAGGTGCATCTTGCACATTTAAATTGATATGAAATAATAGCAAAGGACATTTTCCAGTTTATTGTACATGGAATGTCTACTTTAAATGTGTTTTTGTCAAAGTCTTGGAGTTGCAGTTTATTCAATTTACGAAAAATATAACCACAGAACTTAATTGGCAAAGTCAGTCCTCATTGTCAAACCCAGTCAGCCAAATCTGACATGTTCTCTGTTAGGAAAAGTTTGATTTAATTTTTAAATTCAAGTAAAGGTGTTATTATGCATTGCCATGACAATTTTCTCACCTGTGAGTTTTACTATTAAAACAGATAAATGGACAGCTAGTTAAGCTTGCTAGGCAGACAGGGAGACTACAGGCGTGGAGTCTTGCTATGAGTCATCACTTGGAAGTAAAGTACTTCCTCTTCAATCATTTTTATTGAAGCTTTCTCTGCTTTTCTCTCAGGGGACTCTCCATCAGGAGAAATTCACTTTCCAATAGTATCTTTGGTGTCCTGGAGGTTTTTAGACCCTTAAGGCCACGTACCATAGTAAGATTCATTATCAAAAAGGGGTAAGCTTTTCTTTTGAAAAGTGGGACACAGATGATTATGAGAGAAGTCAGAAAGGAGAACTGGAAGACCAACAGGAGTTCTCTGGTAGGTCATTCTTCAGAAGGACTATGCAAGGAAGGAGGGAATATGGAAATGGATCTTTAAAGTTAACTCACAGGAAGACTATGTGTATCCAGGGTACAATACAGGCTTCAAGACTTGAAAACCACTGATTCAGAGCAGGGGTGGATAAACCAGGATCCACCTGCCACAGCCTGTTTTGTAAAAAAGCTTTACTGCATGCAGCCATGCTTCGATGTTTATGGCATCTATAACTTGGTCACACTACAATGGAAGTTAAATGGGTGCAAGAGATTCTGGCTTATGAAGCCAAAACACACTCTTTGCACTGAAAGAAATGTCTGTAACTCCTCACCTGTAGTATGCTGGATTTTTAAACTTTTTATTATTTAAAAAAATTATATATATATATTTACATCACTGTCTACCCTGAGGTTCTCTTACCACCTTATACCCACGAATCGTCTTAATCTCTTGTGTCCATCCATCCCAGTGGATTTTTTCCAGCAGAAGCTATAGATTCACATAGTTTATAGGGTTAAATGATCCTTGAAGATTTAGTATAACATATTTCTCTCCTCCCCAGAAGCAACCACTTTATATTTCTTTAACTTATGTTTATGGATATAGACAGGTTAAACCAGGAAGTTACAAGTGATAGTTATAAAGTGACAAATATAATTTTGCCCTAACTCCTCCATGATAACTAGATAATATTTTATAACATCTTCACTTTTTCAGTTTTGAGCACCATATATTCATTTTTTTTTATTGAGAATGTGGATGCATGCCACCCTTCTTATGATCAATTCATCTCAAGCTAGTCATAGTTAATACTTATATTATAACTAAATACTATCAATGAGTTTTCTAGTATGCAAAGATTATTTTTATTTTTCCAAGTAGGAAAAGGAGATGATAAATGAATTATCTTTATTTTTCAGGTACTTATTTATAATTCAATCTCACATGTACTTAATCCATAATTCAACTCAGGTTGAGATGTACTGGGCATGCTACTTCATTTTCTGGAGGAAAAAATCTCTCATTTAGCCTTCTCACCTGCAGGCTGTACTTCATGCTTTAACCCCTTTCCCTAAAAGCATAGCTTTATTTCTTGGGCCTGATTCCCTCCAACCTACATTTCTTCTTGGTACTCTTCTAGTAATTCTTTCCTGAGAAAGGGTTTTAAAGGAGGTCATTCTACGAGACTTTCGGTGTCTAGAAATGTGTTTTGCCCACTTTCACACTTACCTAGTATAACTGGGTATAGAATTCTATTGATTATTGCTAGTTGATTTGGAAGTCAACTAGCAGAATGTGACTCAGGTCCTTCATGGCTTCTAGGGCACTGGCCTCTCCCTTCCTTTTCTTTTCTGTTTTCCATCTCTTCTTTTTACTCTAGTTATAAAAAGTTTATTCAACAGAAAAATCTAATCTCTGTTAATATTTCATGTCTGCTATATGTTTATTTTTTCAAGAATTCTTCATTGAGTTTCCTTCTCTTATTAGCATTATTTTATTTTATAATTACAATATCTTTTCTTATCTTTGAGGGCAGTTGTTACTTTAAGTTTTTTAGAAGCCTGCTTTATCTAAGTTGCCTTTTTCTGTTTACTTGTTTGGGTCTCTGTTTTTCCTCAGATGCTAGGCATTTCCAGATAATGCCCAGATGCCAAAGGTGAGGATTATTAACTTAGTTTCACTCTAGTATAATTGAAGTTTTAGGTCCTACTTCTTGGCTGGTCAGAATCTGCAGAAAAATATCCTCTAATTACTCCACTAACAGAAAGGTCTACTCTACCCGTTCAATGATCTCAAATAGGAAAAAATTATCTGAAGGCCACATTTACAGTATGTTTCTGTTCACTGTATCTATTTTCACATCAGAAATTTCTTCCTTGAATTTGTCTGGAAACAGTCCTGTAAAGACTGGACTGCTTTTCCTTTCCCATGAGAAACCTTCAGTTTTTCACTGGCTAAGAAGAGCAGCTATCTGATTGCATTCTGTAAGAAAGAAATTTAAGCAGCATCCTTTTCTTTATCTCCAGCAGATTTAGCATAGGTACAATATTTTTATTTAACCATCGCTCATGTTTAAACTTTGCCAATTACCCCAATACTGTCCTATATAGCTGTTTTTTCTTCAGTAAAGGATCACATTATGTTTAGTTGTCATGTTGATCAGTCTTTCCTTATGGTGCATGGCCCTGATATGACAGGCCTGATGTTTAATGACATGTGTCCTAATTTAGGCTTTCTGATAGTTTCTTATGATCAACATTATGCATTTTTGGCAAGAATATTACATGAGTGATGCCTTAATCTCGGCATCATACAAGACATCACACATATCAAATTTGTCCTACTTGGCACAACTTTGATCACTTGGTTAAGATGGCATCTGCCAGATTTATCCACCTTCCCCCTCCCCCTTTTAATTAATAAGTAACTTATAGGGAGATAGCTTGAGACAATGGAGACAATCTATTTCCCAAACAAAATCTGACGCAGTGGTTTTAGTATCTAGTGATGATTTTTTCACAATGATTACTTTTGAGAGTTAGAAAATGGTGATTTCTCAATTCTATTATTTCCCCTGCATTTACTGGTTAGCATCTAGTCACTTCTCAAGCAGACTTTTAATCAAGTTTTTTAGCACCACCCTCAACTCATTGACAATTATTGAATATTCTGGAATTTTGTGGTTTAAATGGGGTTGCTTCTGGCTTCCAATTCTTCCTTATCAGGAGTCATCCTCCTCAATTTCACTAAATTGATGGCCATTTCTTCATCATCTTCCCAGGCTCTAAAACTCTGTTGTTGTTTTTACCTTTTTTATTCTTATAGGTGGGTGCTTTTTAAAAATGAAACTCTTTATGGTTACTTTAACAAGTTTGGTAAAAGGAAAGTAAACTCATGTGTTTAGCTCACTTCCTTTACAAGAAATTCCATTATTCTTTCTCTACTTTCAAACTTTATATGGATGATATTACACTGCATGAAATTTCCTGCAACCTGTTCTTTTTGCTCATTATCACGCTTCTAAGATTTATTCATGTTGATACATGCAGCTCTAGTCCATTCAATTTTAATGAGTGATGTTATAACCCAGTGTATTAACTTGGTGCCATTTCTACCATATTTCCAAAAATGATATTATGAGGTTTGGGGTGAGGTCTATTTTCCAGAACAACAAACACTTAAAACATTTTAATTCCATAAATTATAAACATGAATCTAATAATTCTAGACAGAGAACTCATTTATAAATGTCAGTTATCTTAAGAACACAATGAAATGGGTCTCAAAGAATTTAGAAATAAAATTCTCTGAAAGCTTAACTGCAAGATCAACACATTATTGAAAAAAGGAGAAAAAGAATAGCTCCAGGCCAGCAACATTCGACCATAACGTAACTGTCATAACAGTAAAAGATATGCCAATCAGAATGTGGAAGCAAAGGAAAAAAGGAGAATTGTAGAGACAAATGCGGGCAATTCATAAAAACACTGTCCAAATCTTAGTCATTATGTGGCAATTTTTTCTACTCTAAATCGTAAGACTACTCAAGGGACAGAGACAAATATGGGGAATTGTGGCCAATTTTATTTAAATATTTTCATTCCAATGTGTCAGACATTTTTATGATGAGATGGACAACGCAGGGTAGATCTTAGGCTTGATATAATCAAACATTTATTTTACTTAACTCTACTTATCGTAATGCCATTCTCACTAGGTACCCAAGTGCCTTTTCCTAAGCCGGTTTAATTTCTTAGTGTAAATTAATATATTGGAGTTTCAGGAATTATTTTAAACTCATGTGGTTTTTGTCACTGTGACATCTTTGGGAGTCATGATAGCTTTTAGGTATTATCTGGAAAGTTGACGAATAAATCTTGAGTCCTGTTCAGATTTGAGAATATAATCGTGTAAATAAAGGTGTTGTCATACTGGCTGACCCAGCCTTTCCTTACTGTAGAGTGACCATTTCCAACTCCATTCTCTATTGGTTTCTAGAATCCTCTTCCTATTTCATAAAGTTTATGGATTAAAAATGAAGTAGGCAAGTTTTAATAGTGTACCTTTCTTCTACAGTTTGTAAACCTATTGTCGAGTCATGTATTTTGTTAATACTTGGCAATACATTTACTTACTTTTTCAAGCAGAAACTTTCATTCTGTCTCCTAGTGTTTGTTAGTACAAAAGGAGAAGCAATATTTCAAAATATCTGCTATAAATGCCTTTTAATGGAACTGAGTTAAGATGAGGGAAAGTCTGCCTTTTTAATTTTGTGAACTACTCAAATTGTACTGCATTGATGAACAGGTACAAATTACACTGGCAACCTGTAGGGTAACATGAATTTCCATGGGAAAAGTATGGACAATGATCAGCTTGAAAATTTATTCAGGCTATCAAAATAGGTCTATTTTATACTTGATTACTAGAAACTCAAATTACTAGAAATCATATTGATAGTTTCAATAAAAACCTATGTAAATAATGATGAATCAGGCATGGTGTTCAGTACTTATGACATACAAATGAGTAACATGTAATCTCTATGCTATCTAGCCCATAATATGATCAGAAAGATGGACAAATCATTCTAATACTGAACTCAAAGGTAAACAGGTATATAAGGTAGTGAGTGTAGTTACATCAGGAAAGTAGTAAGTGAGGAAAGACTTTAAATAATTAAAAATCTTTTAAAATAGAATTGAGCATGAAAAGAGGTATGCTAGCTGATGGAAGGAGGAGACAACTAACTTGAGAAACAGTTTCTTGGAGAGGAGAGTGATGATAAAAAAAGTAAGGAGACAGAGTTAGAAAACTGAACTAGAAAATCGGGAGGCCTTGTATGGTATGCCAGAATCAGACCTTTTGAGAAGAGCTTCCCAAGAAGTATGCCTAACCAAAGATTCTGTTAGCTCTCAAAGTGACTGAGAGAAATAATGTGGCAGAGGGTAGGTGTATATATGATTTTATAACAAACTTCCATGTTTAGAAAGTTTGTTATATCATTTTCACACCAACCAGCACTGTATGAAAATTATGGTCATAGTTATGGTCAATGTCAGTCGTTTCAATTTTAGCTACTTTTGTGGGTGTGCGATGGTATCACTACAGTTTCACTGATAACCAGTGATACCGAACATCATATGCCTAAGTGGCTTATCCCAATTTTTATTACTTTGTCTTTGCTTTTTAAGTCACTGAGTTGAAGGTGTTCTTTAAACAGTCTGGACACAAGTTCTTTATCTGATACATGTATTGTGATTACTTTCTCCCAGTATGCTGCTTTTCTAATGCTTTCTTTTGATAAGCGTTTGTTTTCCATTTTGATTAAGTACTGGCTATCAGTGTTTCTCCTTTGTGAACAGTGTTTTCTGCTTCCTGTCTGCCCAAAGTTATGAAGACAGCCCACTATGTTTTCTCCTAGAAGGATTATAATTTAGTTTTATGTTTAGCACAGTATCTGATTGATAATATGTTTTTTTTTTCTTTTTGCATTTACATACTTTAAAAAAATTAATTGCACATATATAAATACATAGGCATATATTACATCACTGTTTACCCCGAGGTTCTCCCACCACCTTGTCACCTGTGAACCATCTTAATCTCGTGTACATCCCTCCCCCGATTTTACCCCCACCCCTTGCTCTATACTTCAGTTCTCTTGACAGTTTTAAATTTTTCTTGTCTGTTTGTTTTCCCTAAATCCCTCATATAAGTGAGACCATCCAGCATTTCTCTTTTTTTTCTGACTTATTTCTGTTAACATGATTCCTTCTAGCTCCATCTATGTTGCTGGGAATAACATGTTTGTCTTCTTTGATTGATGAATAATATTCCATTGTGTAAATACACCACATCTTTTCCAACCATTCATTAGTTTGGGGGCATTTGGGTTGTTTCCATATCTTGGCAATTGTAAACAGAGCTGCAATAAACATGCGAGTACTGGTGTCCTTTTTTTATTAGTGATTTTATGTATTTTGGGTAAATTCCAGTTGTGGGATTGCTGGATTGAATGGTAGCTACATTTTCAGTAGCTTGAGGGTCCTCTACACAGCTTTCCATAGTGGCTGAACCAGTTTGTAAATCCCACCAGCAGTGGAATAGTGTTCCTTTTTCTCCACACCCATGCCAGCATTTGTTGTTGCCCTTTTTTTTTGATATGGGTCATTGATCTATAATATTCATGTATGATATGAGGTAGGGATGAAAGTTCACTTTTTTCTACAAGGATACTAAGTAATTGTAGAACTATTTGCTTAAAAGACATTCCATTCTTCATTGCTTTACTTCAGTGCTATTATAAAACAAAACAAAACAACAACAAAAAACCCAGATTGGTTCTACAATGTCTACTTCTGTATTTTCTATTCATTTTCATGTATTTATATATCCTCCATGGCAGGACCACACTATCCTGATTATTACAGTTTGTGAAGTCTTGAGCTTTCCATTTTAAATCCTCTAATATTCATCTCCATTTTTTCTGTGATTGTGTTTAGCCATTCTTAGTCCTTTGCATTTTCAAATAAGCATGTTGACTACTATGAAAATAAATTTGATGGGATTTTAATTGAGTTTTTTTATTTGAGTGACTCTATAGATCAGTGACTCACAATGTGTGGGCTCAGGAACAGTAATATCAGCATCACCAGGGGATTTATTATAGATGCAAATATTTTCAGCTTTACCTCAGATCTAATAGATCAAAGCTCTGGGGCAAGAGTCCTGCAATCTGTGTCTTAATAAGTGTTCCAGGTGAATCTGTTGTATGGATCAATTTAGAAGTACTAATGATTTAGCAGTATTGACTAGAACAACATGATAATTCCAAAAACAGGTATTTCTCCCCACTAATTTAGGTCTTCTTTATTATTTTCTCCAATGCTCTGTATTTTAAATTTACATGTCTTTCATATATTTTCTTAAATATATCAAGATATTTGCTATTTTCTGATGTTGCTATATTGCTATTGATTCACTTTAAAAAAACTTTTTTAAAACTGAGGTATCACTGACTTAAAATACTTTATGATTTCGGGGTATAGGTTCATGCCTCTTCAAATGTATATTACTATACCAAACAAAAGACCAAAGCACCAATAATCCTCCAACATAGTTAACGCCCATCTATGTGCCCTGTACTCTCATACTCAAGTCCCTGTTTTGCAGTCGGGTTTCTAGGGTTTGTTTTGGTTTATTTTTGTTGGTTTCTTCATTTTATTTCTTTATGAGTGAAATCATCCAGCATATGTCCATTTCCTTCTGAATATTTGGTTTGCATAAATTCTCCAGTTTCATTCATGTCAAAAATGGCAAGGTTTCCTCTTTTAAATAGATGAACAGTATTCCACTGTGTCTTTATAACACATCTTCTTAGTCAACTTGTGTCACTGTGGAAATGGTTGTCTTCATAGTTTGGATATTATAAATAGTGCTCCATGAACATAGGAGTGCACATCCCTTCAAATTAGTGCTTTTTGTGTTCTTCAAGTAGGTACTTAGAAGAGGGATGCCGAATCACACGACAGATCTATTTTTAAAATTGTGAGACACCTCTATACTGTTTTCCAAAGATTGTACTGATGTATATACTAACCAATAGTATGCAAGGCTTCCCTTTCTGCCCCCACCAGCCTAAACACTTCTTTCTGGGTCCTTTTGAGAAGGGTGATTTTCACAGGTGTGACTCATTGCTTCATTTGATTTCCTTTATATCCTTCTCTGTTTAATTGCTCTAGTCAAGGTTGTTAATACTATGTTGCCTTATAGTGGTGAAAGTGGATATCCTTCCTTGATTCTAATCTTAGAGCAAATGCTTGTAGTTTTTCATCACTGAGTATGTTAGGTATGGGTTTGGCATATATGGCCTTTACTATATTGAAGTGTGTTCCATCCCTCATTTAAAAATTTGAGAGTTCAAAAAGTTACTGAAATTTAAATGGAACAACAAAAGACCCCGAATAGCCAAAACCCTTTTAACAAAGAGAAGAGAGAATGGAGTTATTACTATTCCAGACTTCAAACTCTACTACAAAGCCATAATATTTAAAACAGCATGGTACTGGTACAAAAACAGACCAATGGATCAGAATTGAATACCCAGAAATAAAACCACACTTATATGGTCAACTAATCTTTGACAAAGGGGCAAAAAACATACTCTGGAACAAGGATAGCCTCTTCAGTAAATGGTGCTGGGGAAACTGGATCACAAAAAAATGGACCAGGACAACACCCTTACACCCTGTATTAAAATTAATTCAAAATGGATAAAGGACCTGGAAGTGAGACCTGCAACCATGAAATACATAGAAGAAAACCTGGGCAAAACCCTTCATGAATTTCACCTCAGAAATCAATTTCAGGAAACAACCATGGCCGGCAAAAAAAATGAAGGAAAACATAAACAGCTGGGACTATATCAAACTAAAAAGTTTCTGTACAGCAAAAGAGACAATAAACAAAACAAAAAGAAACCCAACTGACTGGGAGAAAAATTTTGCCCTCTAGACAAGTGAAAAGGGTCTAATAGCAAAAATCCACAAAGAGCTCCTACATTCAACAAAAACAAAGCAAAAAACCCACTCAGAAAATGGGGAGAACTAAAAAGACACTTCACCAAAGAGGAGATATAAATGGCTAATAGGCATATGAAAGAATGCTCCACATCACTAATAATCAGGGAAATGCAAATTAAAACCACACTGAGATACCATCTTACACCAGTAAGAATGGCCCATATAAATAAAACGGACAACAAGTGTTGGCGCGGATGTGGAGAAAAAGGAACTCTCTTACATTGCTGGTGGGAGTGCAAACTGGTCCAGCCACTATGGAAGACTGTGTGGAGGATCCTCAAACAATTGAATGTGGACTTACCATTTGACCCAGCAATCCCACTACTGGGAATCTACCCAGAGGACATGAAAATGCTAATTCAAAAGGACACCTGTACATGCATGTTTATTGCAGCTCTGTTTACAATTGCCAAGATTTGGAAACCAACCAAATGCACCAAAAAAGACAATTGGCTAAAAAAATGTGGTACATATACACAATGGAATACTACGCATTAATCAAGGAGGACCAACATGTCATTCACAGCAACATGGATGGAACTAGAAAGACTTATATTAGCAGAAATAAGCCAAAAAGAAAAAGAGAAATACAGGATGGTCCCATTTATATTATTGATACAGGGGAAAACAAACAAATAAGAAAAAATAAAAATAACCAATGGGACTGAACAATGGAGTGAGAGAGGAGGAGAGGGAAGAAGGCAGGGGAAGCGAAGGGCACAAAAGATCAGCATGGTTAACAGGTATTAGTGAAGTGGGAAAGCCCCGGGATGCACAATAATGCAGTAATGTAATGTAAATACAAATATACATATATATATGCAAATTTAAAGTTTAAATTAAAATAAAAAAATAAAAATTTGAGAGTTCATATTATAAATGAGTGCTGAATCTTATCAAATGCTTTTTCTGCATCTATTAAGATTTAAAAAAATTATCTCTTATTGATTATATATATTATATATATATACACATATACACATACATACACATACATATTGCTGTATACGCGCGGTATCTCTTTTTCTTTCTGGTTAATTTCCGCTACCATGATTCCTTCTAGCTCCATTCATGTTGCTGCAAATGATATAGTTTGTCTTTACTGATTGTTGAATAATATTCCACTGTGTAAGTATACCAGTTTCTTCATCCATATATCTATTTTGGGACATTTGTGTTGTTTCCAATGTGGCTGTTATAAACAGTGTGGCAATAAACACAGAAGTGCAGATTTCCTTCTGAATTAGTGCTTTGGTATCCTTTGGGTAGATTGACAGGTGATTGTAAGATTTTTATTTTTCCTTTAGTTGAATTTAGGTGAATTACACAGATTGATGTGGTTGTTGAACCATCCTTAGAGCCCTGGGATAAATCTAACTTGATCATGATGTACAGTTCTTTTAACGTGCTATTGAATTTGGTTTGCTAAGATTCTGTTGGGAATTTTTACCTCTATGTTCATCAGCAACATTGATCTACAATTTTTTTTTTTGGTTTGCTTATTTTCTGTGATGTCCTTGTCTCCATTCTTTTCAATTTTTCTCACTAGTAAAACTACCCTGTCCTGAGTTTTTGTTTTACTGGAGACTTATACTTTTTAATGCTTTTATTTATAATTGATCTGTTTAGGCTTTTCTGGCTTTGAGGTTTCTCCCCACCTCCCTGATTCAGCCTTACAAAGTTGCATGCTTCTAAAAATGTGTCCGTTTCTTCCAGGTTACCCAGTTTATTGATATAAAGATGTTAATAGTTTCTTATGAGTGCCCGACTTTCTAAGGTGGCAATTATAACTTCTCTTTCATTTCTTATTCTATTAGAGTTTTCTCCTATTTTTTAATTTGAGTCTAGCTAGAGGCTTTCTATTTTTGTTTATCTTTTCAAAGAACTTGCTAGTGTCTAACTTTTAAGCAAAGTATAAAAAGTGATGTAGATAGAAGTCTACTTGGAATAGATATTCACTAAGATAATTGGAGTGGAGAAGCTGCAGTAGAGAGTTCAAATGATGGTAGCATCCTGAAAGATAACTAATTTTTTTAACAGGTTTGGATGAATAAAAAATTGTTTCCCAAGAACTGATAGAAAATTAAACATAAGCAACTGGGAAGATCATAAAAGAGGGACAAACAGATACTATGCTCTCCTAAAGTCTTGTTCTGTATTCTTGGTTAGTACAAATTCCCAACTGAGAAACATAGCATGATAAACACATTATTTTAATATTTTCCTTTGTAGTCTTACCTCCAGAGTAGGTGGAGTCTTTCTTGTTCTTCTAATCCAAGCTAGAATGAAAAACAACATTTAAGTGTAAATTTCCTATAATTTACACAAGCATTTTCATGATTCATGCATGGAATAAAAATGTATTGAGTATCCAATTTATATTGTTTTAGGTTTTAGACATACAACAGGGAGTTAATCATAAATTCCTTCTTCTCCTGTAACATAAACACTGGTGAAGGGGGCACAGAAAATAAATATACATACATAAAATTTGTGTCATAAAAAAATATAACAGTGCAGAGAGGATAAAGAGGGGGTACATTTCATATCCTAATCCTATCTCATAATTGTGTGTGAATTACATTTATGTCTTAGTGTATTATTACATTTAAGTATTAGTGTATTTATGGCACACAGGACAAATCATAATACAGTAAACTTGAAGGCAATATTAAATTACAGGGTCTTGAAAATCAGAATTATTTATTGATCAGTTTATGAAGGAAGGAAATTAGAAAAGTTTTCATTTACAGACATTTCGTTTTTGCTTTGCTCTAGTAAGTGGTCTGTGGGTTGGTTTCACTAGGCCACAGCTCCAATCCACAGGAGGAGAGCAGAATAGAAAAGCCCATTTTGTTCCGACCTCCTGGGGACTGGGTATGTGCTAGCTACTTTACAGCAACAGCAAAGGGAATGGGCAGAGCTGCCTCTTATGAAGTACAGTTGATAGATATGGAAGATGTAGCACAGTGCTTGGAAGAGCAGAGCTAAATTTGCTGGGTTTACTAGCTGTTCACCTGGTAGAAGTTTATCAGCTTTCTAATCATCGATTTCCCAACACAAAGTAAATATTGCGATAATATCTATACTTTAAGGTTATTGTGAAAATTATATGAAATTTCACACACATATTATTATATATATCTGGCATACAGTATGCATTCAAGTCTAAGTTAATACTATTATTTAATAAACTTGTTTCTTTTATAAGACTGAAAAAAGCAAAGATAAACAATGTCTGCTTGATCTACAAAGATATATAGAAAACCATATAAAAATACATGGAAGGAGTATGATCTTTTGAAAAAAGAGAAAATTCCATTTTACCACTCCAGTTCATTCAATCCTCAATACAGAATGATGAAGTATCTTTATTTTACAGGGAAATTACTTAACTTTCCCAAATTTAGCAGTAAGTAGGAATGGTGGGATTTGAATTCAGATCTGACCCCATCTCTGGCTCTAAACTATTTTCATGCTCTAATCAGTCTCTCCAACTTTAGTAAGCAATATGTATAGAATACTGAAGAAGGAAGAGGAAAAAAAATCCCTAATTACATGTGAGAAAATAAGGATTATTATCCCATATTACAGACTGGGAAACTGAGGTTCAGAAACTCTAAGCAATTCATTTTAGGTCACATAATTAATGAGTAGCAGCCTAGGAATCAAAACCCTAGTTGAACTGGCTCTAAAATGTGAACTCTGTCAGTTCAAGAGACACCCCCTCCAAACAATTCATGCAGCTTGCTTTCTGCTCCCAAGTAATAGCACTAGGAGCCGTCCTTCCCATAAGTCCAGTACTGAATGGCTATGGAGGCAGAAATACCAACATTTAGCTGTAGGCCTGAAATTAGTTCTTTCTCTCTCTTTTCTCTTGTACTGATCCCTTACAAGCTTTTCTAATACAATCTCAGTATTTTGCCACCTCCACTTCTATTTCTGAACTTCTACTCCCATTAGTCTTTGCTGTATTCTCTTTCTTATCATCTTCCACTTCTATATGATTCATTTCTAACCACAACCTGCACAGGTTTTATATTCATTCTTAGGTTATAAGGTTGTCAAGGGTAAAATGCATCCCTGGGAGATTTATTTTCTACCACTTAAATGCCTCAAAAGAGTAGGTACTTAATACAGCTGCTGAATGAATACTTTCACTATGAAATACTCCCACTATAAAAACATTCGTTGCAATGGGATTCTGACCTGTTTTAGAAATCCAGCTTAGCTATAGCTAGATTTCCCTGCAATCAAAGAAATAAGTGGTTTATGGAATTTTTCAACTGCTTTTTTATGGTCAAAATAAGAGTTACTTGTCTATGTGGGCAATTTTTCCACTAGAGAAGGGGTTTCTTTTAAAATAATTCTACAGAAGTCATAGACCTATAAAAGGTTTTGAGCAATAAATTTTCAGTTT
Source organism: Uropsilus gracilis (assembly GCA_004024945.1). Classification (NCBI taxonomy): domain Eukaryota; kingdom Metazoa; phylum Chordata; class Mammalia; order Eulipotyphla; family Talpidae; genus Uropsilus; species Uropsilus gracilis. The sequence continues at coordinate 333,421 of PVHY01000074.1, read as the reverse complement.
TAGTTTAGACTAGAAAGTCAGTTTAGAAAGATCAACTGCCAGGGTAGTGGGTAGGCAAACGGTGATATGCAAATCAAATTCAGGCTATTCTTTGTTTTTATATTTTTAAGTGGTTGAGGGGGAAAAAAAACCAGAAAAACATACACAAAAATATAAAATTTAAATTTTGGTATACATAAATAAGATTTTATTAAAATACACTCATACTTATTCATTACATATTTTCTGCTGATTTTGTGTAGACTTCAGCAGTTGTAACAAAGATATATAGTGCACAAAGCCTAAAATATTTACCACCTTGTCCTTTATTTTTTTATTTAATTTTTTTTGAGACTAGGTCTCACTGTTTTTTGCCCATGGAACCATAGGCTCACATTGCCTGTGGTACCACGAACTCAAGCAATTCCCAGTCTGATTCCCAGGTAGCTGGGATTACAGGTGCGCGCCACCACGCCCAGCTATTTTTTTTTGGGACTAGGTCTCACTGTGTTGCCCCGGGCAGGTCTCAAACTGTAATTCCCAGACCCAGCCACGTCTCCATAGGCCGACACTTACAGGCATGCGCCATCGTGCCCAGCTCCCATCTTGTCCTTTAGAGATAAGACTGCCAACCCCTTTGCCAGGGTTACCATCAAGTATAATGTTTTTAGGAACAACTATCTTCATTCAAAAATACTTTCATTTTATCAACAATAATTATTAATTTATACTTTTTACGAACAGTTACTATTTATTCTTGAGCCAGTGAACATATTCCATGGATGTTAGGATCATGTTAAAAAGTATAGTGGTACAAGGCATATTTATTATCAATTTGAGAAAAAAAACCACTAAACAATACACTTTTTTTTACTGACATGTCTATAAAACAGCATTTTAATACAGTTTTTTGGAAGGTGGAAGACTGAAAGATACTTTCATAGTATCTAAATATTTTTTAATTGGAAGGTAGATTAAAAGGCTAAGGAATATGTTCTAAACTTAATAGTTTTGAATGTTTATTAACAACTTTATTAAGAGGAATAAGAATGTGATATAATTTAAATAACATTTAGCACTACCTAGACTATTACTATCCTGGGATGTTATTCTCTGGGGAAAGACACAAGGGTTTCCTCAACTTTATTGTAAATGACTATGGGAAAAAGATCTTTGTTTTATCAGAAATAAGTCTCTATATTTATAATTCCACAATAGTCAGATACTTGAAATGTCTTCTTGAGACACTCACTGATGCCCATTCACTATCAAGTATTCAGTACAGGCTACAGCTGAAAATTTTCATTGTGATAACTCATTTATATAATCACCTCTAGTTTCCTAACCAAAGAGTGTACTTCCGAAGGTTGGCAAAGATTAGAAGGAAGAAGGAACAAAAAATAAGCGTTAATAGCAAATCATTAAATTTCTTTTTTTTTTTCAAATCTCAGAACAATTCGCAATTGAATGTCTATCCAATTACAAATTGTGTAATGATTTTGCCATTGCTAATTATATCTGTATGGTGGATTCTGTATCAGTCTTCATTATAATAAAAGCATTGTTTGAATAGAATTTAGCAAGATAACTGGACAGTTTATGCCTTAAGATCCTGGTATTCTTTCATCAATGTTCATTTGCATGCTCATCGGTATGCATGAGATTTTCATTGAACTTTAATACTCCTATTGGAACATAACACACTATAATGAGCATAAAAGTGAGCATGCAAATTAAAGCTCCTATTAATCACAAAAGGAGGCTAGAAGAAGCAAGGAGGAAAAAACTGTACAGATCACAGATTCTTCAAATCTCCACAGGCACCAAAAATGGCTAAAATACTCAGAATCATTGCTAAGAGGGGTTAAAGTAAATTAGACATTCTATACCAAATTTAGCAGGTGATCATTCAGAATCAAAATTGTGGAAAAGTTATCAACAGTCTGCATACAAAAGATTTTATATTAGAAATTTATGCTCTTTATTTCACTCAGGAGAAAGCATTTTAATAAAAGGTCATCTTTTAAAATATATTTGCCATCACTTCTTGACCTTTTGGCTAAGATCAGTGTAAAATATATTTGCCAGTTCTGGTGTTGATGCATTTTGAAGAACAGCAACATAAGAAATCTACATTTTTAACTGTGAGGATTCTTCCAGTAAAATATTATGAAAGACATTTCTGGTTACTGACCCTTAATAGAATCTGAAGAACACTATTAGATTTAGTTGGCACACTTAAGTGACAAATTTAGTGATGCTAGTATACATTACTGTTTTCTTCCTAATCAACTTTATTGATGCTTAATTTACATATCATGCAGTAAAATGATTTTAAGTATGCAATTCCAGAAGCTCTGACAAATGGATACCACCCTGTGACCAGGATCACAATCAGCATATAAAACATTCCATCATCTTCAAAAAGTTCCCTAGTGTCTGGTTACATGCAAATGCACAATAAACTGACAGACATACATCGATAAACAGAACAGAGAATGCAGAAACACATCCACACATATCTAGACATATGATGTCTGGTAAAGGCAGAAAGACAAACCAGTAGGAAAAGAATGGTCATTTAAAAAATTGTTGTTGGCCCAGTAGTCAAAATTACAAAGAAAGTACAGGGGTGGTTGCCAGAGGCTGGGGAGAGGAAAAAAAATGGAGATTTACTGTTACATTTTCAGTTTGATAAGATGAAAAGAGTTATGGGGCTAGATGGTGGTGATGGCTACAAAACAACATGAACATATTTAATACCATGACTTGTACACTTAAAAATGGTTAAAATGGTAGATCTAGTATGTACTAAATACTTTAGTATTTAGCCTGTGTGTGTGTGTGTGTGTGTGTATCTTATTAGCACTACTTTAGTATTTAATGAGTAACTAACAGGGATAATAATATTCTGCAACTCATAGTATACAATTATACCCAAAGAAATCTAAAAACACTTATTGGGTTAAACCTTTAAAAGTAACTACAACTGTAAACAAAAAACAGTTGGAAAAAAATCCTTTTATTAATAATATGAAAAACTTTCTAGGATTTGATTGAAAACAGTGAATTTACAGTTAATTTTGAAGAGGATGGATTCTTCTATGAATACAGCATATTTTCTCCATTTCTTTAGGTTTTCATTTTTTCGTCATGTTTTCAGGTACATATTTTGCACATACTATTAAATTGATAAGTATTTCTTAGTTTGTAGGGCTTATTGATAATTGATTTTTATTTCAATCAGTCACAATATACAAAAATATAACTGATTGACTTCACTTGACCTTGTTAGTCTCACTTACTAATTTTAATTTACTATAGACTTCTTGGGGATGTCTACACAATTTCCTTATTTTTCATTCTATTCCAATATATTTTTTTCTTGTTTAACTTTACTAACAAGGATCTCCACAACAATGATGAGCAAAACTAGTGAAAGTGAACAATCTTGTCTTGTTCTCAATTTTAGGGAAAAGTGTTTAATTTTTCTGATGATAGGTAGAGATTTTCTCATTGATGTCTTCTAACCTATAAAAAGAGTTCTCTTGTATTCCCAGGAGGAAGATGCTGGATTTTGTCAAATGTCTTTTCTGCATTTATTGTTAATTTTCTTGGCTTGTTTCCTTCATTTACTAATATACTGATTATACTGATTGACTTTTTAATATCTATTATTTTCATCATGGGAAAGTATATATAAGAATTTCCATTCTAGCTATATTAAATATGTAACTCAGTGACACCATGTATATTTACATTTTTGTGAAATATCAATACCCTCCATCTACAGACCATTTTTCTTTTTCCCAAATTAAACTTCTTACCCATGAAACAATAACTGTCCATTCTTTCCTATCCCCAGTTCCTGATAACCACTATTCTGCTTCCTAGCTATATGAATTTTACTACTCTAGGGATCTCATATAAGTGGAATGATATAGTATTTGTCATTTTATGTCTGGCTTATTTTACTTAATATAAAGTCTTCAAGACTTAAGCTTCTCTTCTTCATTTCATGAAGTTCTTTATCTTTAAAATACAAATACATTGCTTCCTTTTTGCTCTATTATTCCAGGATAATTTGATAAATCTACTGACTGTACATAGTAACTCAGGAAACAACTGTGTATTTTTTTGTGGTATGTGACTTTTAGCATAATAAAAAGTAATGCTGGGAAAAATGGATATTCATTTTATCCTACATGTCACATATAAAAATTAATTCAAAAAGGATTATAGACAAAAACCTAAAGGTGCAAACTATAAATTCTGGAAAAAGTATTAGTGCACTGGGATAGGAAAAAAATTCTTACATTCAACACCCAAAGTATGATACATAAATGAAAAAATGATAAATTGGATCTTCATTCAAATTAAGAATGTGTGCTTTTCAAAAGTTATTGTCAAGAGGGTTAAAAGAACATACAGGCTGAGAAAAAATACTTACAAATCACATAAATGGTGAAGAACCTGTATCTAGAATGTAAAAGGACTTCTTTAAAGTAAAAAATAATGAAAAAAGTATCTGGGCAAAGCTGCCTTGACACCAGCCAGGGCTGGATAGTGAAAATGAGTAGCAGCTATAACTTATATGGATACTAATGGACATGCTACAGCCATGGTGAAAAAAAAAAAGGATCAAGAAATTCCATTTCAAGTTACTCAATGAAAAAAAAAACAAAAGCAAATGAAATAAAACAAACGTAGATTCATGAATTTGTACTTGAATGTGTACATGAATTTACACAGTGGCTCCACTTGAAATTACTATAATGTATAAATGACCCAAGTGTGTCTCATCTGGTGAATGGATAAGAAAACTGATATGGCTAAACAAACAACATTCTATTCTGCAGTAAAAATGAATATATCATTGATTTGTGTAAGCACAAAAATGTTTCTCAAAAACATTAGGCTAAATGAAAGAAAGCTGCCTTCTGCTTCCACCAAGATGGAACAACAGGGACAAATTATATGAAATAATAATTTTCAAGACAGTGGACATCAAGTAATGAGTATAGTCAAATTCTCATTACCCTGAGAATGGTAAATATTGGTAACCTTAAATTACCTCAGTTTATTATGTTGGGATTATAGGTTGTGCACCTAGTCATAAGCCACCAGACACCAAAGTTACAGAGATGGAGTTGAGAGTCTAGGGAAACAAGGTGACTAAAACCACAGAACAGACCATTAGAGCAGAAACATCTGCACATAGAGCAAACTGGATATTAGCAGATGACTCGCATTAAGTACTCAGCAGAATACTAATCATTTCATGTGTGCAAGCATATCCTGAGACTAGTAAGAGAACTACCTGAAAGGATAAGAAGAAACAGGACTAAGGTTTTCCACAGTGGTGAGAGGAACATTACAATTGTAAGAATCCTAAATAACATACTCAGAATGATGTGCGTCAATAATGCAAAACTGTTAATCCAAGATTAAACTCTGCTCTAGTTCCAATTGACAAATTCTAAGAGCAAACCCTGAAAGGATCAAACTGTATCCAAGTAACTTAACTGTGTCTCAGAACAAAGCTCACCAATATATATAGGAATACAAAAATATCCAGCATCCAACTAGGCAAAAATTCAAGTGGTCTGACATCCAATCAGAAATTGCCAAGCAAACAAAGAGACAAAAAAAAAAAAAAAAAAAAAAAAAAAAAAAAAAAAAAAAAAAAAAAAAAAAAAAAAAAAAAAAAAAAAAAAAAAAAAAAAAAAAAAAAAAAAAAAAAAAAAAAAAAAAAAAAAAAAAAAACAAAAAAAAAAGCCAAACTTCCCATACTGAGAAGGAAAAAAATCAACTAATGAAAATAGACACAGATGGTAGATTTAGCAGACAAGAACATTAAAACAGTTATAACTGTACTCCATATGTTCAAAAAACTAGAGGAAAGACTGCACAAGTTAAGTAGAGACCTGGAAGATATAAAACAGATCCATATCAAACCTATAAAGACAAAAACTACAATGTCTGAAATGAAAAATACTTTGCACAGATTAACAGGATTTGACATTCTAAAAGAAAAGATCAGTGAACGTGAAGATAGAGCAAGACAAATTACACAATGAAACTCAAAGGAAAAAAGTGTCCACAAATGGACAGAGTATGTGTGAACTGTGAGAGAATCTCAAATGGTCTACATTGCGGTCCCCAAGAAAGACACACACACACACACACACACACACACACACACACACACACACTCACACACACCCCACACTAAAGAAATAATGGCCAATTAAAACTTTTTTTGATTGTAAGTATTATCAGTCCATAGGTCTAAAAAGGTAGAGAAACTTGAGTCACAAGACTATATTTTGGTTTATCATGATCACATTACTCAAAACCAGTTAAAAAAAGAAAAAAAGTCAAAGAAATAAGTATACTTTATATACAAAGGGATAAAAATAAGCATGGCAATAGATTTTTCAACAGAAACTGTATAGACAAAACATCTTTAAACTACTGAAAATGAAAAAAGTCCTATCAACCTAGAATATTATACCCAGTGAAATACCTTTACAATATTCTTTACAAAGGTATTTCAGAAATATAAAACTGAAAGAATAAAACAGCAGCAGACTCACATTGAAAAACATCTTAAAGAAAATCTTGCAAAGTAAAGGAAAATGATTATACATGGAAATCTAGAGCTATAAAAAGAAACAGTAACAATTTTTTTCAGTGAGTATCTTGGAATGGAACTTCTAGGTCATATATTAAGAATAGATTTTTAAATGTTTTGTTTTTCTTATTATTTGTTTCTGAAAGTTAGTTTGCTATTTAAATACAAACAATGATTCAACACAATTCTGGAGGCATTTTAAAAAGAGATTAACATAATTCTAAAATCCTTATGAAAATGCAAAGAAACTAAGATTGCCAAAATAACCCCCAAAAGAATACTTGGAGGATGTTAACTTGGAAGAGTAACATCCTTCAAGTATTGAGTATCAAGAACGACAGAGCTACAGTAATCTAGGAATGAAGGCCTTCCATCAAACAGCCAGGAAGGACCTGAAGCCAGATAATAGACATGAGTGAGCTTGGAGTAGATCTTCTACAGGTTGACAATAGTTCATGAATAAGTTTGACAGTGGGCAAATCCTGGGAAGAGCCTTGGGATGAACACAGCTAGCCACACACCTAGCCTTGTGAGAGACCTTTAGGCAGCTGATCCTTGAGCCATGCCTATGTTCTTGACCCACAGAATCTAAGATAACACTGCTCATTGTCTTAGGTTCCTAACTCGAGGAGGTTACTAATAACTAATACAAGTCGGTATCCATCATAGATGAAGATTATTATTCTCAGAATTCCCAGTCTATTTGAATAGCAGATCTGGGTTGGATATAAGTTGATACTTCTAAAGTCATAATCATAGAACATGAGCCAGAGATGCAAGTTTTAAGGAGATTGAACCTGGTCTTTTGATTTTGCAGATGAAAAACAGAGAGGTAAATGAGTTGCCTCAAAATGAGTAAGGTAGTAGTAACAGGTCATTGAAGCACCAGAATATAGATTTTTTTTTTATGTTGGGACAACGATAGCATCATTATCTCTGTCTATTGTCTTATGATGCTTACTTTGAAAATTCCTGGTGGAAGTTCCAGTGTTCTGAGAAAGGAATGCTAAATGATTATTAATTAATAACACTAATAAAATGAAAGTACAAATTTTATGCTGAGATATTCACAGGTGTGGTTTAATACATTGGAAAAGTAATTTTTACCTGACTTTATTCTGAAATTTTATTCGAGATTTTAATGAGTATATGTGATTAGTAAAGTTTAATATTCCATTTAATATTCTATTGAAAAGGCATATTGGATTAAGGTCTCTTGTCTCCTCTGACTCTGTATTGCTTTGCAAGTGTTTTAGGGTTCCGATCAATAGTGTTTATGACAAGTAGGCTTAAACTTACCAAAAATGAGAAAGAGAGAAGGCTAAATGTCATCTGAATTACAGAGACATACCTTTCAAGAGGCTCTATAGAGGAACTACAAATCATGCCATGGATTAAACATAAAAGGCTCCCCGAGTAGCTTGCATTATATTATCTGCCATGACTAAATATTTATCTGAGTGTTCTATGTGTTTAGAAACTCTGATGTGATAGTCCGTTTCTTTCTTTTTAAAGTTAGCAAGTTAGCAAAGTCTCTGAAATATCTCTTCCTTATGTACTTTTACTTTAGAACGCATTCATTCCAACAAGTACTGATTGTGCTTGCACTATTTTATGTTAAGTGTTAAGGCAGGTCCTTAGAATCTAATGATGAAAAAGACAAAGACCTTACCCTAAGAATTGCCAATTCTTGGGAGGGGAGTTAGAGAAGTAACAGGGCATCTTCTACAGTATGTCATGCTATGACTGTGGGACACACAAAGAGAGATGAGATTTTAAAAAAAGAGGAACATCTGCCTTTGAACTTGGAGTAAGGAGTGGGGTCAGAAAAGACATCCAGAGGAATCCATGTCTAGTCAAAAACTTGAAGGATGGAAGAAGTAAGCCAGGTTATGAATGAGGTAGGCAATATTAAAAGTAAGGATTTTGAAGACAGAGAATTTGGATTCAAATCTTAGGTCTTAGTCACTGTTTATACATGCTGTTAGGGACTTATTTAACCTCTCTGTGCTTTAGTTTGTAAAACAAAAGTGAAACTTGACAAGTATTTACCTCCACACTTACCTATTTACTTGTATCTCTCTCCATTTACTCCACTTTTCTGTTATACTACATAAACTTTCTATGCTCTAAGCAAGCAGTGAACCTTCCACATATACATGAGATCTAGAACTACCCTGTCTTCTCAAGAACTTTTTCCTGAATCATTAATGTTTTTCTTTTTGACTGAATCTTTTCCATCACTATTATAAGATTTAATTGTTTCTGTCTTTCAAAAAAGAAAAGACAATAAAATTCCTATTTAGACTCTATTTCCCTTTCCATGTACTGCCTCAATACTTTTACAGATAAATTCTTCATAAGCATTGTCTGTGTCCATTCTTTCTTGTCTTTTATTTTCCCTCCCATCAGGGTTTTGTCCCTTTAAAGAATTATTTTTGTTCAGGTCACCAGTGACTTTCCTATTTTTTTTTTTTTTTTTAAGAGTACTAGGTCTTGCTATGTTGCCGGGGGTAGTCCCAAACCTGCGAAATCAAGTGATCCCTAGCCTCAGCCTCCCAGGTAGCTGGGATTATAGGCGCACGCCACTGTGCCTGGCTATTGTTTTGAGACTAGGTCTTGCTATGTTACCCAGGGTAGTCTCGAACCAGAGTACTCAAGTGATTCCTAACCTCAGCCTCCCAGGTAGCTGGGGTTACATGTACACACCACCACACCTGGCTGTTTTTTGAGACTATATCTTGCTACGTTGCCTAGGGTAATCTCGAACCTGTGAACTCAAGCGATTCCTAACCTCAGCCTCCCAAGGATTGGGATTAAAGGCGCACACCACTGCACCTGGCTGACTTTTCTATTCTTAAAGCAAAGACTTAATTCTCAGTTTCCATTTGATATAGTTGATCAATTTCTCCTTGACATTTGGTTTCCCTTTTTCTTCCTGTTTTTCTGGTTATTCCTTTTTTTCCCTTTATTATCTTTATTACTGGAGTAGCCAAACAGTCAGTCTTCTCACTTCCTTTCCAGTCTTCTGGCTTTAAATACCATTTTATTTAATAGTAACTCCCAAGTAACTCCAGTCCAAACGTTCCCACTAAATTCACCCTCTATATACAATTTAATATCTCTACTAGAATATCTAATGGGCATTTCAGACTTAATATTTCTAAAACTGATCTCATTTCCTCCCACAGTTTCTGACAATCTTACCTCTCAGTCAACAGCAACTCTATCTTTTTTCAGGTGAGGTCCAAAAGCTGAAGAGCCATCATTGACTGCTCTCTTTCTTTTACATTTCACATTCAATTTGTCAGTAAATCCCAATGTTCTACTTTTACAAGAGATCTTTCTACTCCATTATTACTGGTCAAAGTCACAATTTTCCCTTGCCTGATTTATTACAAATGCCTCTTGATCCATGTTTCCTAAGAGAGTATGCCCCCCTCAGACTCTGAAATGCAACTGGAGTGAACCTGCTAGATGTAATTCATATTCTGTTAACTATGACTACACTTTAGAAAACCTTCAAATGGCTTCTAATCTAGTACCATAAAAGGCATCAGAATACAATGTGTTTCACTGGAAGGTCTCAAAGTCATTATCTATTTGTTTACTTAAAGCTTATTTCCATAAGCATCTTAATTCTATATTATGATTGAAAAAAATGATAATACAGTAAAATGCAAAGTCCTTACAAAGGCATACAAAGCCCCCATAAATTCTGGGTATCCGGTTACTTTCCTAATCTCACCTCCATTGCTTTCCCTCTGGTCTGATTCCGGTCACGCGGTGTCCTCACTATTTCCCCAACAGCTGAGCAAGCTCCTGTGTCCAGGCACTGGACTCCAGGGTATTGCTCCTCTTAGTTATCTGCATGGGTAACTTCCTCTGTCTTTGTTCAAAAGTCATCTTAGCCAGGTCCTGTCTGAACACTATTTAAATGTGCAAACCTTCTCCAACATTCCTTACTCCTTTACCCTGCTGCATCTCCTGTGATCATTAACATACCACATAATTTAGCCACATATTTGATTTGTTGTCTTTCTCAGACCCACTCTCCCAACCCAGAATGTAAGCACCATGAACACAGAGGTCTTTAGGAGAGGTTTACGAAATAAATGAATGAAGAGGGCACAAACATACTTGGGAAGATATACAGCTTGTGGATAATATACACTGTTATTAATAACCAACACAAATAATATTCACCTGAACCTGAAATGCTTTAAATTCATTCAAGACATCATTTACTTTAAAGTCTTTTTCTCTTTCCTTTCCTGTATAGAGCGTTTTACTGTGTTTATTTATATTTTAACTAAACTTTTCATAGTATGGTGTTCTTTTTTTTACACTTAATTAATGTGTAACACAATAAAAATAATTACAGTTTCAGTGTTCGGTGGGTACATTTGTTTTAAGGGTATACCCCATGGGATAGTTATGCTGAATTACTAGATCAGGACAAAGTCATAAAAAGCTTTATAACTTCATTCTAATTCTCTGAAAGTCTCAAGAGCTGAAAAATAAGTCATTACCTATTTGTTTATAACTTAACTTATTTCTATAAACATTTTAATTCTACACCACTATTGAAAAAAATGACAAAATGAGCTCATTATAAAAAGGCAAAGCATTACTAGAGAATTGCAAATGTGGTTTCTAACATTGGAAGGCCTATTAAAAAAGAAAATTCAATTACTCCTTCTAGAAGTTGCCAGTTTATATTCTGTATTTCTTCAAAAGGTCTCTGCCCATTTTTATGTTCTTGCCTCACAGTACTACTATTTTCACAGCTAATAAGAAGGAATGAAAAAAAATATTTCCATGAAAATATTTACATTCACATGCTGGCATGAAAGTAACTTAATGCCTATGCCCCACATAAGGCACTACACTAGAACTGCCTGGAGCAATGGGTCCAGCAATTCCAGTACGTAGCTATATCACCTAGACAATTCTTTCTAGACTGTAGAGTCTCTATTTATTCAATGGGTATAATTTTGGAGTCTCCCTCATAGAAGAGCTCTGGTGATTAAATAGTATATTATGACTGTAAAGGAAAGGCATGCCCAGCATCCAGGTAAACACTTGGTAAGTGTTAAGTAAGCTATAAAATAGATGTTAGTAAGGTTCATTTAGTTCCAAACAAAGCTAAGTCAAGTTAGAGTTCACGAATCCAGTATGTATTTATTGAGCATTACCTATATGCCTTCCTAAGAGCTAAGAATGGGTAAAGAAATAAGGAAATTATGTACCAAGGATAGGGGCTGTCACTAGAACCCCAAGGCAGACTCGCGACTGAACTTCATTCAAAGAAATGGAACTGGGAACTAGAAAGTCGCTGGAAATCTAGTAAATATTCTGTCTTTCTCTGCATGTTTTGCAGATGAACTCTTTTCTTCACAACAGATGAGCATGTTCTGTATCTACTGGAGAGGCACTTAAGACAGATACACATAAGCACCCAATTCATAACTAGATGCTACTCTTCTAGTTATCTGTCTTTGATCTTTTACCTTAATTCCAAAGTCTTAGGATAGAGATCCAGCTTCCATCCTAATCTAAACAGGAAGGCAGTTAACAGGGTCACCAGTTCATTAAACATTCCAAATGCAAACATTATAGTAAACATGATTCACAATGTATGAGAGGAAACTAAGATTGAGAAATACAAGTTACTTTCCCAAGTTCATGTGGGCAGTGAGTACTGTAAACAAGATCTAAACCCTGGGACAATACAAGCACAAGGTCAGTAAACGTGAGTGCCTTCTTCAGTTTTGCATCCTAGGAGCTTCACTGACATTGCCCTAACCCAGCTCTGCTAATTCTTAATTGTTCTTTCCACTACCAGTCACTCACAATAACATGTCATCCTAACCTGTGCTACTGACACAACTTTCAAAGAAAGGCAATATTTTCAAAAAGCTGCACAGATTTCAACTGCAAACATTTTTGCAAAAAAGAGTGACCACAACTACAAATGTTCTTCTATGTTACCTATGAGGTTCACTAATTGGTTGTGCAGAAGATATTAATAAAAGCAGAAACTTACCTTCCCATTCTGTTGGGATATCCCCTACTTCATAATCTACTTCTCTTTTATCTGCTGCTTCTACAATTCTCTTCTCTCGAATAGTTTGTCCTATAAAATAAAAGTGATTTTTGACATTTTTAATTATACCTGATACAGTGGTTGCTAAAAGGATAATCTTTCATTGGTTATTACACATCTCCTCAATATGATGAAAGAATTAACAGGAAAAAAGAAAAGATTCCATTTAGAATTAATTCTTAACAAAAAAAAAGCAATTTCTAAGCTACTAAAATTTTTTTAATTTCCCACCATAATATGTAAAATTAATTTTGGTAGATTAAATCTAGGCTCTACATACAGACAATAAGGCACCTGTAAGGCACCACTGGCTACTAAAAACCATACTAAATCTGTAAGGCACACTGGCTACTAAAAACCATTTTAATAAGCAACAAATGTAACTGCAAGTATGTATATATTAAAGGTACCAGGCAATGGCTGCCGCTACTGCACAGGGTCCAAGGGAATCCATTTTCTTTATCATTACTAAGTATGAATGGGCCACTCTGTTGCTACTCTGTCCCCATAAAAGGGACAGGAGTAAACCGGGAAGGGACTAGCAAGTCTGTTACTTTAGTTTCTCAATAAAATGTTGTGTGTATTGTAAGTTCAAATAGAAGACATAAAACTGTATAGTATTATCTTCTATTTTCAGAAAAAGTCTTAATTCTATCTTTGAAGGCAGCTTTGTCAAAATGATGACTTCCAAACATGTTCTTTTGTCAATGAACCTTTGGGCCTGGAGAAACCAGGTAGGTGTCTGTTCCCCAATAATTAACAAGTGTGTCTGCCTACTCTTGTAATGCAAGGTGAAACAGAGAACAGACATTATTGGTGAGGAAAGATGAGGGGAGAGGCATGAATTAACAATAATCAGACCAGTGTGGGAGAGGGATCTGAGGCCATCCTTACTGTGTACTAAATAGACTGACATAGTTAAAGAAATTGACCTTGTTACCTACAAATCTCTCTCTATGCTACCTGAAATTCTACTGAGTATTTTGGAGAAAAGGAAATTCCTGAGAATGGCAGTACAGCAGAAAGGAAGTCACAAAACACAAAAGGGTAATACAAGAGGAGTAAGTAGCTGGCTTCCTTTGTCTAGTAAGCAAAAGGTTGAGATTTCATTGACAAGCCACTGATGAATAATAAGTGGTATCAGGGAATATGGGATAAGGAAATCTCTGCATTTCATTTGCAACTCTTTAATAAGGTTGATTCAATCACAACATAAGAGATTCCCTAAGTTTTATAAAGAGAGATTACCTTTTGCTAATCTTATCTGGTAAATTTACAGGGGGGGGCAGGAAATGAGTAGTAAAGTAACTATGTTGTAGGGACAAGGGTCAGCATACAAGGAACCTGTAACAATGACAGCTGTATCACTATAATGACAGAGGCTCAACATATGTACATGTATTTATATTAAAATGCTATTTATAGTCACACATATAATCAAGTCATAACAACAAATTACCAGACAGTTAGTATATACTAACGTATGTCTACATGAAAACTGTCAAACTGTTTAGGAGTCATATAATCTCTTCATATAGTCCTTATTTAAATATCAAGATGTACTTTTAGCAATAACAAGTACAGAAAAAAAATGATGGTCTAACACAAAAAAATGCTAACAAATTGGGCTTCTGGAAGTGAGTGTTCTACAAAGCTGTAGAAGGAAAACAGTAAATTTAGCACACACGAGAGGGCTGAAAGGTTTATCATTTTGAGTACTACCACTAAAAACATAACTTACAGACATATCTATGTAAATGACACAAAAATTAACTTTTCATAAGTTCCCTCAAGATCTTTAAAAATCAAAATATGTACATATATATATAAGCGAGAAGAGCAGTTTATGAGTTATTATTAACAATTCTTTGATAACCACTGGAAAAAAAATCTTTAACAGATATCAAAGATATATAAAACATGTACCCATATAAAATAAGGCTACTGCTTTACTGAATACATTTTATATGATCAATTATAATTCCCCCTTCCCAAATATTTTAAAACCAATCCTAGGTAAATCCTAAATAATCTCTTAAGGATAGCTTATAGACAAATGAGACTTTTCTTATGGGTCACAAATGGTTGCCAACCAATTATTATGGACTGGATGTATTCTGTCCAAATTCAAGTACTGAAATCCTAACTCAGCACGAAGGCATTAGGAAATGGGGCCCCCGCAAAATGACTAGGCTAGGAAGGTGGAGATGTCATGAGTGGTCTTAGTGCCCTTAGAAAAGACAAGAGTTTTCTTTGACATGTGACAATAAAGACAGCCATGTGCAAACCAACAGGGAGCCCTCACCATACGTCTGTCAGACCTGCCAAGCCTTGAATTGGGAACGCCCAGTCTCCATTACTATAAGAAATCAATGTTATCCAAGTCAGTCTCCAGTAATTTGCTACTCTTTTCTCTATCATTTTCCTAAAACGTTTCTGAATTGGAAAGTCACTTTTGATAAAAAAAATATTTTTATTCATATAAATACAGAAACATATTTATATATATACTTATATAAATATATATACAGGACTTATTAATTTTACTTTTAAATGAATATTTTTAAAATTTTGTCTTAGTTTCAATATGAGAAATATTAATACACTGCTCAGAAACAAAGCTCTTTCAGTAATCATGAACAGTTTACAGAAATTATGAGACAAAATGGCTTGGGAACTGTAAATGCTGCTGGGGAAAAAAAAGAATCCATGAAGTCAAACTACTAAAAGATATAGATGAATAGATGGGTAAGTTAGGAAATAAAAAGCACTCTTGCTTACCATGGTGCTGAATAATAAATGCAGAACCAGGCCAAAGCTTGGAAACCATCATGATAAAAACGGTTTTGGTAGGAAATCAGCAATGGAAGGAAATCTAGACTTTTTTTCAAGTACTTGGAAATAATTTCCCTTGCCTCTGTAAGTAGGGTGTTCTAAAACCTGTGAAGGCTGAACAATATTAATGCTTTTATAGGATGGCTGGGTTTGGATTTATAAAATTTCTAATTTGGTAGCTACAAATATTGCCTTTCTTGGGTCTCAGTGTCCATGTGCAGTGTGTAAGACTCTTGATTCAGTGCCCGCTGAGGCAGGGGATACCAACGGGCCTTAAGAGTGAAATATCAGAAGCAGATGTCTCTCCTCTCCTCACTGTTTCTTCCCTAATCCACTCATGTGGGCCAGAGCAAATATTTAGGCAGCCTCCATGTTCTAATTTGGGAGCATCAGTACTCACAGGATATGAGTACAGGTGTCCTTTTGAATTGTCTTGGTGTCCTTTGGGTAGAGTCCCAGAAGTGGAATTGCTGCAGCACTATTTACAATAGCCAGTCTATGGAATCTACCCAAATGCCCAAAATAGACAAATGGATTGCAATGGAATATTATTCAACAATCAAAAAGACAAATTTGATGCACTTGTGATAACATGGATGAACCTAGAAGGAATCATGTTAGCAGAAATAAGCCAGAAAGAATGAGAAATACTGGATGACCTCACCTCTAGACAGGATATAGGGAAAACAAGCAAACAAAGGACAGAAAGTTAAAACTAACAAATTGACTGCGGGACTAAAGCACAAAGCAAAGGAGAGGGAGATGAGGGGAGGGATGGGTATGGCAGACTGGGATGGCAGTTCACAGTGGTGGGAGAACCCTGAAGTATACAACAATGTAAAAAAAAAATGTAATGAAGCCGGACATGGTGGTGCACGCTGTAATCCCAGCTACCTGGGAGGCTGAGGTCAAGGAACATTTGAATCCTCAGGTTTGAGACAACCCTGGGCAACACAGCGAGACCTAGTCTCTTAAAAAAAAAAAAGGTAATGAATTTTTAAAAGTTTTAAAAAGAGTAACAATAAAAGAACTCACAAGATATCTGTCATGGTAGAGAAGGGATTTTCCTTCCACTAACACCAAATCAAAAGTGGAAGCCTATACTGATTATGACCCATAAGCATGTGGATCTCTGGTGAGGATTTCTAACCAGCTTTTAATATTCAGCTTATTATTTCCCACTGCTGGGGCAGTGTCAAGAGAAATGAGGGGAACTGGAGGTAACTTGGGATGGAAGGGAAGCATGGGCTGAGCAGATGCCATATCTCTGAGATAATGCTCCCATTGTAAGGTATCTGCCACGCCTTTGCTGCTTGACAGGAGCCCCCATGACTTAGAGGGCTGGTGGTCAAGATGGCATGAGGGTCAGGGTAAGCCTCTTTCTGTCTGAATCCTGTTTGGCCATTAACTCCTGTGACTGTGATCAGAGCAAGCAGGTGATAATTCTAAAGCATTTTGTTTCATGATGTTTAAAAGTCTCAGTTTTGCACATAAAAAAGGCTGAGACTACCAATGCATAACACACGCAAGTAAAAGTTATAGTCAAGAACCACACTACATAGGTCAGATTTGTAGACTATGAACCTTGTTATTCTGAAACAAGACAAATTGGAAAAACATTAAGGATCCAAAAATAAGAATTATTACATTGAAAACATTTTTACATATGATTTGAAGAATAATTTGACTGAAATTACTCAGATGTAGCATCTATTAAGAGACAGTTGTATACCAGGCAAAGTTAAGGAGCTTCTCATAAGTTATCTCTTGTATTTAAAACAATTTTTTATAGATAAGAAAAAAAGAGTCATAGGGTGACTAGCTTATCCAAGGGGACATAGCTAATAGAAGTAGTATAAGCCAACATTTAAACAGGTGTTTTTTTTCTGATTCCCAACTGTAAGCATTTTCCATTTAAGATTTTAAAACTGATATTTACAAAAGTTAAGTATGACATCATTATAGATATCCAATTAAAAACTAAAATTTTATTCATAACTATCATATGCTATTATTTTCTCAGTGATCAAATGAGGTATTCCTACTTGAAAATGTGATGACTTTATAATTTTACATATTCTTCATACATTTACTTGAGCATGGAAGACGAATTCCATTGGTCTCAGCAGGCAATGACTTTTTAACAATTAGAGAGGTCTTTTAGATAAGCTTTCCAAACTTTCAAGACTTCCAACTAGTTGAATGGATTACCAAAACTCTTAATAGTGTCTCCTTATTTACAGGTTTTCCATAAGGAGTTTCTGTTTCTATAAGAAAATTTGGAATTATAACAAAATGTTTGGTTTTTCTGAAATGCTTTATATAAGTTAGACTCTCAGGACCCAAAGCTAAAAGGTCTTAAAACTATCCAGAAAGACAGCAGAGGTCTTAAGAGAGCTGTTTGCTGGGTTAGTGTAAACGTTTTGTGGCAAGTTTACAGCACACCAGTACTTTTGTTTAAACGTGACTTCATTAGTTTTTCTAAAAGCTATAAATAAAATTTGTAGACATTTAAGTTTGAAAGAAACATAAAAAAAATCACAACTTGAGAAAAAATAAACCTAATGTAATTTTGGTCTGTGCTTTCCACCTGGACAATAAACTCATATTTAAAGTTTATTGTCTAAAAGTTAGAGAGTAATACTATGTGCAAACAAAAATTTAAAGTCCTATAAGTATGTTACCCAACCAAAAAATATACATTGATTAATCTATGACTTAATGTAGGAAGATTTATAGGCAAAAGTTTAAACAGGTTTTCTGAATATATTCCCAAGTCAAGCATATTAAGTCTTAGATATGCCAAAGTATTTTACTTTCCATTACTGTGGAAATTAAACACTCAATATAGTTATATTTTTTAAATGAATAAAATGTGAAAGCTATGTAAAAAAAATATTTTCTATTCCTTCACTGCAAAGAATCTTCCATCTCTGAAAAGTATAGCTAGAATTACAGTAAAGCCCTACCTGGCAAAAGTAACCATTAAAAAAAGTAACCATTTAAATGAAAAATTCAAATGATGGACTTACGGCTATTTAGTCCATGTAATAATGTGCTTACTCTTGAAGAACTGGCAGAGAAGCAATCATTTCAAGTTTTGATTGATGTGCAGGAAATTGATTTTTGAAAGTTCTATATTCACCTTATACAGTCTATAATTCTTGGTAAAGTTAAATCATCTCCAATGCATAAAGCATATTTATAATTGAGAATCTGAGCATTTAACAAATTAACGCTAACATTAGGTAGTTCTACTATTACTATGTTTGAATCATGACAGACGAAATGACATATTTTAAATATGCATAACAAGGGACCTGGGAGGGGCTAAAAACCTCTTAGATTATAATAGGTTCAAAAATATATTATATGGAAATTCCAGGAAAAAGTTTCATTTCACAGTGGCAATCTCTAAAGCAAGCAAATTCCAACCTCTTAAACCTCTATAGGAATAAAATTTCTCTCAAAATCAGGAGACACCCATTAATTCATCAATTAGGTATTTGAATTTCAGAGTTTAATTTGAATACTTGGAGCTATTAATGGAGAGGTAAAAAGAAAAACTAAAGGAATGGTGGCAAATAGTCCAAGAATTTAGATAATTTTAAAATTATGCCAATTGTAATACTTTGGTTTAGCTTAAATCTTATTTTCAGTTAGAAATGAAAATGATATAGCTGAAACTATTTTGAAATCCAAATAGTTTCATTGGATTCAGATAGCAGTTGGTCATTCATCAAAGATCATAAAAGAATCACAGGATGTACTGTTAGTTACTTAATAATTCACAGAATATTAACTCTCACTTTACATAGTCCTCAGGAGGACTAAGAAAAGCACAAATACAAATACCGACACAGAATGGGTGAAGGACCAGCTAAAGATCTTGTCCACAAATCTGGGCAGGATGCAAGAGAAGGTACATCAAGAAAGCCACCGCATACTGGATTGGAGGAATGACCATAGTGATGACCTATATCACAGAATCACACCTACGGCCTCACCAGAAGATGATGAGTCAAAATCCCATTTCAGATACGCCATCTAAGAGAGCAAGGTGCCCCTCACTGTTCCACGGGAAAGGAAGGCCACAGAGTCAAGGCATCAGCTTCACAGCTGAGGGAGAGGAGATGACCCACAAAGGGCATCAGCAGATGCCTGTCTACATCAAGAAACTTCTTTATTGCCAATGGCTGGGGGCAAGGTCCCCTCAGCCCTCTAGAGGGCAGAGCTATAAGGAGAAAGGCAGCAAAATGGCACAGAGAACAGATTGGAGGAGGCAGCCAGCAATGAGAAGACACCGATTGGCTGTCCAACACAAAGTTAAGACTGAAAACCTATTAGCATGGTTTGTTGTGTCCCAGGAACACAGTCCCAAACCCAGCAAAAGGACACTGCCACAGGAAAGGAAGAGACCAATGGACTTAACAGACATCAACAAACAAAGTGAGAGGTGTCTGAGGGAATGGAGGGAGTAGCAGGGGGAGGGGAAGGCATTGTAACAACATTTACCAATGTTGTAAGAAATTCAAAGAATGAATAAAATACATTACATAAAATATATTACAGAATGAAAGACAGCATCCATATCAATATTTTAGAGAAAATATAGTATACTGTGTGGTACATTAGTCTTAGTTTTAAAATATATTTATATATTCATCCACAAAATTACTAATGTCTTTCATTAACCTAGTTTAGTTAACCATCAGGCACTACTTATCATTAATGAAAAGAAATGTTTTGACATATAGAAATTACCTACTGAAATGTGATAGTCATCCGTTTAACAGTAACTACACCAGTATTTGGGAATCAGATTCCTGAGTATAAAAATGATACTTTGGAAGAGGTTGAAAGGTCTGAACAATTTTCATATTCTTTTCTGGGCACTGATATTTTTTGTTTTTAGATTAGATTTATTTTTAATTGAGACAACATTTGGATACCCCCATCAGGTGTTACCACTGTAGTACACTCACCACCAAGTTGCCTTATAGTCTACTACCCACAGTTCATTATGCTTCCTTCTATCCTTGCTCCTACCCCTCCTCCATTGCCTCCACCTCCTTGGTGCTTCAGTTTTGTAGTCAGTTATCAAGGGTTCTTTACAATTATCTTCAACAGAGGCTGGATTCATGAAATTTTCAAAGCAGAGCTTCTCTGATTGAGTCAGGAGTCCAGAGCACCACCCACCTTTCCTCCCTTTCCCTTTCATGGAGGCAACCTCCTTCTTCAAGGCTCTAAGGAGTCATGTGAAAATCACTGATACCTCCAGGTACTGAACTTCGGAGACTGTGAACTTCATCTATAAATACATATTGGTTCCCTAAATCAAATCAAGCTATTGTGACTGGCAGAAAGACCATCCTCTATTTTGCTTCTTTCTCAACCCTGTCTTTCATATAGTTTATCAAAAAACCTGTGACAAACTCCAGAATAACCAGGTATAAGACAAAGTAGGTTTTTCCCTGTAGTTCTGTATTCGAAAAAGAGACTCAGCTGTGAAGTTATGGATTCACGGTTTAAGGCTGGAACATGACTTAATGCCTGTTTCTAGGATTCAGACAGGATGAGCTAGTAAGAAATCATTCTTTCATTTAGGAAAAAGGAATCCTGAGGAAGAGACAAAATAGTCCGAATAGCAATGAGAGAAAAGAATGCTTCAATGGACCAGCCCTCAAGGAAGCAGTTCTTTAACTGGATATCACAATATTTCCTTCAGTCCCTCATACCTGGAAAATCCAGTGAAGGGCAAGAGAGGTGATGCGAAGCCAACCACAAGCAGTGGGGAACAAAGAAAGGAAATTTCAGCAAGAGCAACTTATTGAGGGCACCCCATTATCTTAGTCACTACTTTAAACTTTCTCTAGGACAAAATTACCTTGACTAAAAACCATAAAATTGGAGGATATAAATTTTACCTTCATTAGCTACTCCCAATTGCTGTAGAATGACTAATAAACTGTGATTTCACCAAAAAGCAGGCTACAGTAGCAGGAAAGGGAAAGGCTGGTACCATTTTGCTTGTTAAGGTTACAATAAAGATCATGCATCCTGCTATTTTTATCTAATTATTCTTTATTTCCACTTGTTCAAAAAGATAACTACAGTCAAAAAAAGTTAAGATCCGCAAGAAAAGGTAATCATAATTTAATAAAATTGGGGCATTTTTAAAAGTACTGCATACATAGAGTGGGGGCTGACTCTACTCAAGGATATAATGTAATATATAGTACAATAATCACCCATAAAAGAATCAAACGATTGTACTTTCTATATTAATGTAGTTTATTAATCAATGTTTTCTAACTCATTTAGGAGATCGGTATAATCATTTATTGAACAACAATTATGTGTATGGTACTCATTAGACACTTTCATTTTTTAATTTCTTGTTTAATTTTTTTCATAATCTTCATTTTTATAACTGAGTAAAGTTCAATGAAAATGTTACAGGCACCAAAATGTGTGCTTTGAATTACATCTCATTTTCACTTGATAAAGTAAGAAAATCTACTAGTTTTTGTAGTTACCTCCCGTGCTACAAAAACCTGATGTGTCAATATCACCCACATAACTCTTTTTAACTCCCCAGTTTACTTTATTTTTTAACTGTGTTTTTTCCATTGATTACCTGTGTGTATGTATATTACACACGTTTTTACATCATTGTATATCCCAAGGTTCTCGCACCAGCATGTCACCCGTGAACTTTCACCTTGATCTCTTGTGCCTATATTCTCCCCACCCATTAATCATCCCTCCTTCCCCTTGCAGTGTGCTTTAAGTTCTGCACACCAAGCTTAAAAGCACTTTAAATATACACCCTTCATTTCCTCCGTTAGCGCACCACCATAGAGCAACCTAACTATCATGTGACAATATCACCCCCTATTGGCTGGCAAAGGGACTGGACTAATATAAAATAACTGCTTTCTTGCTCCTCAGAAAGATAAATGCACAATCTGTTCTCTCCTTTTCTTCTACTTTTTATTATTAAAATCACCTGAAAAACTTTTCAGCTCAGATCAATCGACTTCAATTTTTATTTCATATTTATATGTATACATATATGCATACTTTTCTTTACCTTTCCTTTCAAAAACTCAGTTATTACATCTCTCTGATACCATTACTAAACAATGTGTTGTTGCTAATATACACCAATTCAGATGATGTATGAATTAGAAAGAATCTCCAAATTATTTTGGAAAATGAACTATCATTTATAAGACAATTTCTATGGAAAATGTATTTAACTTAAATAACTTAAATGAAACTTAGAGTTCAAGCAGTTTGAAGGTTTGGGAACATGCTATATTACTAAAATATATAATAGTATAAATCTACCACTATGATTTTCAAGGCATACAAAGGAATAGAATGTTAGTACAAAGCTTCTTTAGAGTTGATGAACACTTGACACATTCTCTGGAATTTGAATCTTGTACTACATGTAGTGGAACATTCAAATATTTGTTAACAACAATAAGATCTATTCTATTTCGCAATGGTTCATTAAAGTTAAACCATTGATGCAAGAGAGAACAGAGTTTGTTATTTTAACTTTTATGTCCGTGATGAAAACTAACAGAATTACATCTATAACTCTAACCACTTAATGAGCTCTAGTAATGAAGCTCTTTCTACCTAGTCTTAAGAATCAGGATAATGGCTATTCAACCATCCTCAACATGTGACTTCGAAAGTTTCCCTGAGCACCACCATATATTACCAGAAAGAAGAACTGAGAAATACCACACAGGCCAAGGCATGAAGTGATTGAAATCATGTTCACTTAAAATGCACTAAAGAAAACTTAGTCACATAGACATGTCTAATATCAAAAGAAGCTGCTAAGTGTGGTCTATTTGTATGTCCAGGAAGAAGGAGAAAGCAGATCTTAATGGGAAACTAGGGGTCTCTACAAATACATTCATAAATTGAAAGCAACAAACTGAACTTTAAACCATATAATTTCAGCACCTCCCCAAACTGTTTTTATTGACAGTTTGCATCAGATATTGCTAAATATCTGACAAAATATCATTACCCATATTTCAGCACTACTATAAGAAATACAACAGAAAGAGTATAAAATCTATCAGAGGGTGACAGCAAAGTCAGCTGCATAATATCTACTTATAAAAATTTTAAGACTCACACCTGATATTAGTATCAAGATAACAGAAAAGAAAGCAGTACCATTTTTCTCTCATTGGACTAAGAAAAATTAACAATACTGACTCATTATTCTTACGGGGGCAGGAAAATTATCAAGCTCTTCAATGGTTAGGAATATAACTCAGTCAGTATGAACTGTAGGACTAACTCTAACTCTTTCCTTGTCTAGATTGACTACCAAGAAGTGCAGGACTGTGGCTGCAGGTCACATCATCAGTGGGTAATTACATTTTGTACATAAGAAATAGGCACTATTGAAATATAAATAAGAAGTAAAGTTCTTTTATTTTTAGAAAACAAAAAGGTCATATTCCTCCAAAATAACTTTTTAGGTGACTGATCTCATAGCCACAGTGAAGATCAGACCAGAAGATCACCCTTTTGTAAGTTGGCTGCTACAAAGTGAGAGATGCAGGTGAAGTCTTCTTTTAGAAAATGTGCAGGCAATTAGAGTTTATAGTAGAGTCTCGTATCCAGCTCCACTTTTCCCTCACCCTCATTTTACTTTCTCCTTTCACTGTAATTTTATGCTTCTATCTGTGAAACCTCAATCTTGTGTCTCTTCTGGAATAAAGGAAAAGAATGATCTTACAATACAGTTTTATTGTGTAACAACTTTCCTATGCAAAATGAAATTCTACAATGCATGTATTTCTTTAAAAGCAAAAACAGATTATTCATGCTACTATTTACTCATTTAAGCAATGTTAAAATAAAAAATATAAAACACATTTATATGCAATAGTATTTACACACACACACACACCCAAGACAACCACTGCATACATATGAGAAACAAAGAAGGATCAGTGGATCAGCATCTGGTTCACTGACCCCAGTATTTTGTTTCCACTATGACTACATCAGGCAAGCCATGGCCTCACATTCCCAGAGGTACACCAAGACTGAGGCTAGGTACAGTTCTTAGTCAGATAGTAACAAGTTTGTAACTTTGGCTATTACTGATCTGAGACATGCTGGTGGTCTCAGGGTTCAAATGTCTAAAAACACAGATTGATTACAACACCGAGAAATCAGTACAACAGAGAAAATGCTGTATGCTATGACACCACACCGGAGCCCAGAACTGCAGAGTAAAGACAAATGTGAAACTTTCTGTCAAGCGATATCTATCGAATATGAGTTAGGGAAGGAGAAAGAAGAAAGGAAACTAAGATTAGAAGAATCAATCTAGGAAACAGAAAATTAAAAAGGTAAGTACATTTTACACAGGAAAGATAGCAAACATATTTTGGGGGTATTTGAATACTTGCTATATTGTACTATGTCATCTTTCCTGCATCACCAAAAAATCAGTTAATCCATATGACAGCATAATTTTTGATAAATGAAGCCAATTTCTTTAGAAAGCAAAATATACTCAGTCTATTTTCATGAAAATAATTTAAAAATACTTCAGGGTGTTTTTTCTGCCTAGTAAATGAGACAACCTTTGTGAACTCAGTTTTTATTATAGTACACAGTATAACACAAGCAGATCCTAATGAAACTGACTTCTGACTTTTAAATGACCCCACCACATTACAATAACTCAATTATTTCTAATTGGTGGTCAGCATTACTGCTTCTAACTACTGTATCAGCTTTATCTAATCTTTTACATGTAGATAATTAGGAGGAAAGTTGGAAGAGAAAGGAATATGACTGAACTTTCTAAAAATTGCTAAACTACTTCTGTACACTACACCAGTTGCTCTGGTCTGAGGAAAGCTGTAATCTGTACAGTGTTCAAGGTCATTATACATATTTTGTGATTTTTTTCATACAACCTTAAGATTTTATTGGATTTTGTTTTAGTCAGTTCTAGGAATGTTTTCCTGAGCTCTCTTAAGCAGTACTTGAGCACCATTATTGGGGTACATCAAAAGCCACTGGCATAGTATTCAGATTAAAACTTTTGCCTGCCTCTCACTATACTCTCTTAGTGAAATTGTATAATCCATAATTTCCTGTGTTATATTTTGCTTTAAAATGTACTGAATCTATAGCTAAAAAACTTACAGTGTTGTAAACTAATGTTACCTCAATAAAAATAATTCAATAAAAAAATATTACTCCATCATACACCCACTACAACCAATTAGAAAACTACCAACAAGTGACCAACAAGAAGTCACAAGTGTTGACAAGGATGTGAACAAACTGAAAAATTTATGCAGTGTTAGTGGGAATGTAAAATGGTGCAATTACTATGAAAAACAATATGTGATAATCAGTTCTCAAAAAAAAAAGTTAAAAATGGAATTACCATGTGATGCAATAATTTCACTTTTGAGCACATCACCAGAAGAACTGAAAGTCTCAAAGAGATACTTGTAAAGCTATGCTCACAACAGCATTACTTACAACATCCAAAAGGTGAAAACAATCCAAGTGCTCATTAACAGCAGAATGGATAAACAAAATGTGGTATATCCACAAATGAAATATTGTTTAGCCTTAAAAAGGAAACTGTGATACATGCTATAACATGGGAAAACCCAGATGATATTATGCTAAGTGAAGGAATCACAGAAAGATAAATTCTGTATGATTCCACTTTGATGAAACCAAGTTTCTAGAACTAGAAAATAAAATGGGGGTTTCCAAGGGCTGAAGGGGAAGAAAAAGGAAAGTTATTGGCTAATGGGTATAGAAATTAAGTTTCTCAAGATGAAAAGAGTTCTGGAGATTTTTGATTGCAAAAAAATAATGTAAATGTACTTAATAACACTGTACTGAATAACACTTTAAAACAGTTAGTTTGAAGGCAAAGAAGCAGCAAATGGAACAGAAAATGGAATGGAGGAGAAAGCCAGCAAGAAAGAAGAGGCACTGATTCATGCCAAGTGAGTCTGGACCAGTTGCAAAATTAGGAGTAGAAATCTAAGTAGCACAGCTACCATGTGCGAAGAAAGCGGATCCTCACCCAGGAAAAGGACACTGCTCCAAAACAGAGAGAGACCAAGGGGCCAAACATGGACAAACAGCAATCCCGACCAGAGCGGGGATCAACAAACTTACATTGTATGAAAACCAAAAATAATAATAAAAAAAATTTTAAAAGAAAAAAAAATGGTAAGCATGGCAAACTGGATATTATGTGTATTTTACAATATATATGCATATGTTTTGTAGATTTATATATACACATATGTATGCAAGTACAAATGTTTTATATATGTACATGTCTTACAGATTTTATAATCCTGCTTCAGGGAGTAAAATCATCTTAATCTCTTGTGCTCATCCCTCCCCTGATTTCAACTTCCTTTCCCCTCCCTTGCTTTATGCTTTAGTTCTTTTTGCTCTCAGTTTTAACTTTTTCTTGTCCTTTCATATATATATACTATATATCATATAATAACAAATATATAATATGACAAATGTATATTACATAACATATATATAACATATGTAACATATATATATTATATATATATATGAGGTTATCTTGTATTTATCTTTTTTTTTCTGGCTTATTTCTGCTAGCATGATTCCTTCTAGCTCCATCCATGTTGCTGCAAATTACGTAACTTTGTCTTTTTGATTGCTGAATAAGATTCCACTGTGTAAATATACCACAACTTTCTGATCCAATTGTCTGTTTGGGGTTGTTTCCATATCCTGCCTATTTTAAATAGTGCTGCAATAAGCATAGGAATGCAGTTGTCCTTTGGATTAGTGTTTTGGTGTTGTTTGGGTAGATTCCCAGAAGAGAAATTGCTGTATCAAGTGGTAGTTCCATTTTCAATAGTTTGAGGGTCCTCCACACAGTTTTCTATAGTGGCTGGACCAGTTTGCATTCCTACAAGGAAGGTAAAAGTGTTCTTTTTTTCTCCACAACTATGGCAACATTTGTTGTCCTTTTTTGATATGGGCCATTCTTATTAGTGGTTTCTCGTTGTCGTTATGATTTACATTTCCCATCACCGGACATTTTAAAGGTCATGAGAAAGTGAGAAAAAAATGAGCACTTTTTCTTATATCTCACCTATTTATACCATTTGAAGTAAAAGGCTACATCAATATACTTACTCAAAGAATATATAATTAAAAACTATAATCCACAGGGATGATATAATCACAAAATACTTAATTTTCAATATATATTTGCTTTTCAATATGCATTGGATCCCACAGAGATAGAAGGATGAACAGTATTACATTGTATGCTGTGTTCAAAGCAACTTCACATCAATCACAAATCCTAAAAAAGTGAACCTGATTGTGAATGTTCCTTGGTCACTACACTCCTCTCAAATCACACATTTTAAGGTACTCTGGTCAGAACCCTGGTGTTCTTAGAGTGCTATTTTGCACTGCCTTATTGCTTCTAACAAGAGTATGAATAACATATGAGGCATAAAAAAAAAATGAAGAATGATACTTCCTCGCCACATTGCTTCAAGAAAAAACCCACAAAGGTTACAGGAAGGACTCATATTCAGGTGTTAGGATTAAGATCAATTTTGCTGAGATTGGAGAATTAGATGGCTTGAAGAGAGCTGTCTGGAAGATAGCTTCTGACAACACTAACATCTCAATGTAAAT
Organism: Uropsilus gracilis; assembly: GCA_004024945.1. Taxonomy (NCBI): domain Eukaryota; kingdom Metazoa; phylum Chordata; class Mammalia; order Eulipotyphla; family Talpidae; genus Uropsilus; species Uropsilus gracilis. Next base: position 305,117 of record PVHY01000074.1, on the reverse strand, counting down.
TATTAAACATTTCCATTATACCTAAATATAGAAAAACTCGCTGATTCGACAAGAACCTTTATTTTATATTTCTAATACCCCATTCTTTATTTCATGTAAAAACAAAAACTGTCTATACCTTTAAAATATCTTAAGGTATTTTACTTAACTAAAGACCATCTACATTTTAAGCTCAATCTCCTTTTCAAATAATTTAATTTGATTATGCACTAACTCTAGGTTACAGAAATAATTTGACAATTGAGTTATCTGGCAAGAAATAATATGAATATTTGTCTTTTCTTGACTTGAAATGGATAAACAAGTAAACATGTCCTCAGTTAATGCCATCCAAATGTAATTTCAAAACTCTCCAAATTATAAAGGGAATGAATTTTTAATGTAGTTCCAGGACATACTAGAATAAAAAAAACAACAACTAGACATTGGCTGTATACATATTTATATTTAAATTCGATAATGAAAGAGAAATAAAGCATTCATTAATAGTAAGAAGGCTAGACTGAGGGGAAAATATGGAAAGAAACAAATCTTGATCTTTTTTTACTTCATGTTTAATAAATTGCTTTGGAAAGTAAACTTTATTCACTCATTCCATTTGCCATGAAATAAGGACTATAAAACCACTCACAAAGTGCTAGCAAGGTTTTCCTTCACCCCAAACACCCTTAACATAAATGCCACTTAATCTAACTCTAGACATACACAGCATCAGCAAAACACTTCATTTTATTCCTTTTACTTTTCCTGACCTTAATATCTCAGCAGAAAACCCTACCTGGATGAGCTATTACTCTGGGAACAGTTGGAGTGATTTCTTCTTCAGATTGTAGCATCTGTGGCAGGTTGTAATCCTACCTGACAAAGAGAAGATTTTTCATCGTGGTTTAGAAAGCACAAAGCATCAGTGAGAAGACAGGAAAGTGGTAGTTACCACCCTGGGCATCTCGCACCTTATGTAAACTGTGAGTTGGTTCAGAAATCGCTGAGGTCACCCCTCATTTCAAATAGTTACAGCAGTGTCTTGCTTCACAGGTTTCCACAAATAACTACAAATGCCTCTAGAATGCCTCAACACCAGGTAAGCTAAAAAACAAATGCTGAAAAACTTAGATTTGAATTAATTTCTTTTTTACTGCATAAGCAATTGAGGGAATAAACTCTGGAGTCAGACTAGCTGGCTCTGAAATTTACCATCATATATTTTTTAATATTATTTAAATTCCTGGTGCCCTAGTTTTCTTTAAGACAGGCATTTAGCACAGATTACAGGTATTAATTATTATTATTATTATTTCGATGGTTGATTATAGCTTAAAGTCATGGTCTAAAACAAAATGTTTTCATATTGAACTTGAAAAGATAACATTCATTATCACATTAGACAGCAAAACAACAGAAATAAAGTTTGTATAAGTGCTCTCACTATGGTGTCTGAAGGCTGGTGAGGGTAGTTCAGTTACTGATCACTGCCAAATTTTGAACAAAGATTATGCTAAAACAACAACAACAACAACAACGGCAGTTTGCCACTGAAGTACAGGGGTAGGCAGAGGAAGTCTGGATACTCTTGAAGGTCAGATACCTAGAACCCCGTGGGGCAGCTGTATTTCCAACTAAAACATTTAGCAACTTCAAGATCAAATGAGTATTTCAAAAACAGTTGGTAGAAGGCAAAAGGGGAAATAACTGGGGGAAGAGGACAGGAAATGGAACTTAAGGATTAGTATCTTCGGAAGCACTACTTCCTTCTCCCTCATGGAGAGTCCTTCTTTTATCTTGGGTACAAGTAAACTGCAAAATAAACCCACTGTGCTTGCACCCTCCATTCACCAACACAGGGTGTATACGGATGTTTACTTTGCCAGGCTTGGGGGGGGGGGGATATGATGATGCTTACTTTACTTGGGTTTAATAAGCAGCTAAGCCACAGGTGACATTGGGTTATGACATTCCGGTTCTCACATAAATCACAACATCCAAATTGCTAACTTCTCTTTTTCTTAAATATGCTGTTATTTTCCAAACTTCTCAGAAGAGCTAAAGAATGGTCATCAAAGATTATGATTATACAGTAACTGTGAGAATTAAGGTGTACAAAGGAACACACAAAAAAGTCTCTGGAACCTAGAAAAAACAAGCTCTTGTATTTTTAGAATGCCTTATTTGAAATTTAGTATTTCAGAAATGAAATGACATGAGTGGATTAAAAAAAATCTTGTTCTGGGAAAGGTCTTCCTAAACACAACAGGAAACTCAGAAATTTTAAAGAAAAAGGTCCTATTATTATCTTCATAAAAATTAGGTTTGGGGAAGCAAAAATAAAATACTATCAAACAAAACCCAAAAACTTGAAGTAAAATAAAAAAAATACTACCAAATGCTATTCAATAAAACAAAAATTCATGCAAAAATGTGAAGAAAAAAAAAATCCTTAAACAAATGATAGTGAAAGAGCTGAGTTTTTCAAATGTACAAGGAGACTGAACAAAAAAGAGAAACTAATAAAACTATGGACAGGACATTACTTTCATACAAGAAAGAAATACATAAAAAGGCAAATAAACTTGTACAACCTCACTAACTATTAAATATAGATTAAAAGGATATCATCTGTTAGCCAAAGATATAGACAGCATAAACAGAAACACTGGCAGTAATACTGTGGTAGATAGATCGATTGCTCATCCTTGTCAAATGCTCTGGTCCATGGACTGTGAGCTAAAGCAACACATCTCACTGCTATTTGGTAATATTTAATTTCAATCAAAATATCCTCCAAGCTCTCCTCCTCTACCAAAACAGCTGAAGAGGTCACATATCCCAGATATTCCAGCTACCACAAGGTGGAAGCTCTCCATCAGTTGGTATTAATATCATCCTCACTCTTAACCTGGCAGACAGATAAGAAAGAAACCACTGGGATTTGATGAACATTCTGTTATAACGGCATAACTACCTCTTTGATTAATATAAGTATATCATATATTGCAAAGCAGTTATTTCAGAAGGATGAGTAAGGATTATGGTGGACTTTTGCTGTGTACATGAAATTTTCTGATATTTTTTGCATTACTTTTATAATTAGAAGAAAATTAAAAGGCAAATATGTAAAAATCAAATGCCCATTCCAGAGTACAAACACTGGTAACAATTCCCACCAGATGTACATTATTTGGTTTAGAGAAATATTCGTTTAGGTCAATTCATCTGTCTCTAGAGAGTTGCCCACATCAAAAGCATCCTCCTACTCATAAGTGGCATCTAGGAGGGGACTATGGTATTTATTACCAATATTTGGGTCCCAAAGATCATTATTACAGAATATTCAGAATATGGATGGATAATACAAAATACTACTAAAAATAAAAAAAAATAAAGGGTGTTCCACGAGTCAATAAAGTACTTTTATAAGGAAAAGGAATAAAAATAAAATGTATCCAACCTGCTGATCATAAACATTACTATTCTATGAAGTTGAAAACTCATCAAGATCCTCCTAAGGTTGTCAAAGATAAGACTAATCTAACCCCACTTTTATCAAACTGATTTCCATAACACAACAATAGACATCAAATTATTCATGAAAATATGTCAGGGACTATATTGGGAGGGACAAGATTCTGGAGAAACCCTTTTCTTTCTCTATTAAGCCTTCCTTTTCAATCAAAAGAGATTTGCCTTTATTTAGTGTTTTTTTTTTCTATTTGTATGCCACTTGAGATTTTATCTGAAGAAATGTCCTGGAGCTAAAAGACAGACAATCTTTCATCTTAAATCATGATTGTAGGAAGGTAGAGACATGAAATATTAAACCCCATGAAGAAGATTACATTACGGTTCTTACCTTTTGAATGTTAAGTGGTTAAAATCTAGGAAAGGATTCTAGTCATTGCAAAGCAAGAATCAGTGATGCAAAAGGTCACATAGACAAACTGAGCATGCTCAGAGATACTACCTGTCCAATGGAATGGTACAACTGATGAGCCATGTTGACCAAATCTAAGAATCTATCCAATCAGCTCTTCACAGAAGTCTGTACAATCTGACCCTATTCCATTTGCATCAGGATAGAAGACAGGTTTACTGGTGAGATGGGCCAAAGTTGAACTCCAGGATAAATAGTGGAAAGTCAGAGTTGGGAACTCGTGAGATTGTTAGTAGGTCTTTTATTTCAGACAAATAAGATTTACATAGGAGGTACATTTTATCAGGCCTCACAATACTAGCCATGTTCCTTTCTGGAAAGATACCTTCACAGAATAAATGAGAACATCTTCTGGGATAATATTACACTCATTATGCTGCTTATAGGGCAGGAACCCACTAAGAACATGTCCTTTCAATGACAGAACAGTTCCATGGTTGATAGCTGTCAGTAGTTTGACACAGTTACTTCAAAAGCTAATATAATTGCAAAAATAGTAACCAGAGGTAGTCCCAGCAATTGAGACCATTCAATTTAGTATCTAACCTTGGGTTTTTATTAAGCAAACAGATACACTGCAGAACAATTGGAGGGAAAAGAACAAGGATGAAATGAAATTTAGAAAATAGATCTTCTACCAAAAAGTTGAAAGAACCACAGTTAATTGACTAATTGGGAGATTCTGGAGGGAAATCAAAGACATGGTTCTTTGATTCTAAGACATGGTACAAGGAATCATTCTGTAAAATGAAGAAAATTTTCTATTGTAATCACTGTACACTTCTAGAAAGCTGTGACTTTGCCTTTATCTGATTAGCTTTAACAGTGTCGGTCACCTTGCTGTACATACTCTCTAGATTAATTCACAAAAGTCTCCAAATGTAAATATTCTTAAAGCTGAATTTTGGCTAGTGGGGTTCCCTTAAAGCAAAATTCACTAGCATGTTTTTGAAAATGAAATATTCTTTCTGTATGAGTATTACATTCACATTTGTTCAAATATAAAGCATCAAAGTGGAAGATAGTGAAAAAAAAAAAAACTCCCTAACATGCCTAGCCTCTATCTGCTCAGTTCTCATCCCTTAATGGGCGTGTCTGCACACACACACACGCATACACACACACACACCCCACTAGCAATTTTCATGCACACAGAAGTCAGTATAAATGTAAATATATCTATTATACATATACACATAATTTCCCTTTTGTAGTTCCATAAATGACTTGCTCTGCAATTGTTCTGAACTTTTCTTTGTAAGAGTATATTGCAGATCTTTCAAATTAATACATACAGCATACCCTCATTATTTTTTACAATTGTATCCATTGTGCAGTCATATCATGATTTATGTAGCTGGTATTCTAATAATGAGCAGTCAGGTTTAAGAGAAATATAAATTATAATCAAGAACTTATTTGAATAATGATGAAGGACCAAAGAATTTCAAACCAAGGCAAATAATCCATGACTAAAATAGTCTGTCACAGTTGCTGGGCTAATGTTGGTACTTAGAATGATAGTTCTAAGTTCAAAAATACAAATATATTTCTAGAAAAGACATAGAAAAGCATTTTTTATGACAAATCTGTTTGTTCATATATAGACTTTCAATTTCAGTTTATTATGGATACTTTTACTCATATGATTCATTCATATGATTATGTCAAGGGAATTGTAAGACTTCAAGAAACATATCTGTTTGTCCATGGCTGCTACAGGGATTCTGATTTTGATAAGTACCATGTGAAAGCAGCCCTGGGAAGCAGAAAGAAAATAACCATGATGTGGTCCTTAAAATCTTCACTTTCTTTTAAGAAACGTAGTGAACAAGTGTCTGGAGAGAAAGTTCTCTGTTAACTAAAAATAATGATTCTTTTCTCCTTATTTTGAAGTTGAATGTTTGCCCATGGACACAAAGAGTTAACCACTACACATGATGTTTATTCACCTGGCTGAATAAACTCAATTCTGCTTGTAATTCATAACTAATTCACTTTTGTAACTAAAAGAGTAATATATTGATGTCTTCACTATATTTTTATCAACTAATATTTCTTACCTACAGTCTAAGAGTGGTGAGAATATACAAAGGCAGGGAATTTCTGTATATTATAATTTATGAAAAGAAATTGGACAGGTAAGTAGAGCTGATTACCACCCCAAATAGTTATGCATGCTCTTATTGGCAGTATCTTTTAAAGATAGTCAGTATCTTTTAAAGGCAGTATCTTTTAAAGATAGTCAAAGGGACTGCTGAGATGCACTTGTGACAAAAAAACCATTGTGCTGATTTAGAGGTATAGGATACAGTCCTCCTGGTGATACCCACCACAGCCACCACCACAGCAATGAGAACCTCCACTCCACCATAGTCTGTAGTAGCCTCCCCAGTTGGGGGTCCCCACCTTCTTACCCCTTTGATAGCTTCAATTCTATTGTCAGATTTCTAGGGTTTGTTAATGGTTTAGTTTTATCAAAAGGTTCATTTAGTTTCTCTACATTCCACACAAAAGTGACATATATCTTTAAATGATATTTTAAGTGCTTTTATTAAAATGTTAATCTCTATATGTGAAATGTGCATTTGGATAAATTTTTGAGATTTAAGAATCATTCATCTTCAGGTGTGCTCTAAAACATTAGCTCAAAATTGTGGCAAACTGGATGTTTTCTGAAGAATTAAGAGTGAAAGCTGTTTGGAAATTTCACTTTAAAAGACACTTCAGAAGTTATCTTTCATATAAAATGGAATATAAACGTAGTACTAACAGCATACCTTTGCTAACTAGAGAAACCTACATCTGGTAATTATGTGCAACCTTTCCCATACAGAATATCTCTATGGTTATTTATACTCTAGTTCCTCAAATATGCAAATATAATAAATATTAACGTGATTGTTCAGTAATACTACATTTGGAAATGTAAAAAGCAAAGTCTTTTAAATGCATGTGTTCAATATAGTTATATGAAGATAAACATCTAGGGAATATTGAATTATGTGCCTACTATGGATGAATATGACATAGCTCTGTCCTCAAGGAGTTCACAGTCTGATGGATACGACAGAAAAGTGAAAATAAGCAGTACAATATAAGTTTACAGGAGAATGTTTAGATATACCGTCTTAGTCCTAGGTTACCATAACAAATTACTACAAATTGGGTAGCTTAAAACAACAGAAATTTATTCTCTCACAGTCCTGGAGGCTAGAAATCTGTAATCAAGATGTCGCAAGGCCATGTTCCTGCCAAAGTCTCAGGAAGAATCTGTCTTTCCTCTTCTTAGGATATTGGCATTCCTTGATAACCCCTGGCTTGTGCTGGCTATCTCACACCAAATTTCTCCCTTCACTTTCATGTAGTCTTCCTCACTGTGCTCTCTGTTCCTGCTCTTCTCACAAAGACAGTAGTCACTGGACTTAGGGTCCACTCTAATCCAGCAGGACCCCAATTTTAACTAACTACATACATAGGCCTTATTTCCAGATAAGGTCACATTTTAAGGTTTCAGACAGAAATAAACTTTGGGAAGACACTTCAATCTATCACACTGACCAAGTATTAGGGAAAGCACAAAAACAAAAACTTGTCAGCCTATATAAACTTTAGCTTAAAGTATTCGACAATTTGTTTCATCATTAAAACCAGCGAAAGAGTCCAACTTAGCAACTTCCTAAAGTACCTAAAGTATTCAGTTAAAGGTTACACATATCATTTCAACCATGAATCTGAGATGATTTAATTAACAGAATATCCTCAAAAGTTGAAAAGAGTTACCAGTTATTCTGACTTGGTTTAAATCAATGGATCCTCATTTTTTACCCATGTACTACTAAAAATACAAACAAAAATAAATAAATAAGTAAATAAAAATAACAAACCAGGGATGACTGTTCCATTCATTCCTGCTTGCAAGAGAGCTCATAAGAATTAAGGGCATGGTTGTTTTTCTATTTGTTGAGACACCAATGGATATCAACAGGGACAAAACTGGATATAATTATTCATTCTTACCAGAAAATATAAATTTTAAACAAATACAATCAGAAAAAACAGAAACATAATCATAACCATTAAAACCAAAGACCAGCTCTTCCATCAACTGATAAATTCTTATAGCACCAGAAGTCCCCCAGCTTGATAATTAATAATCTAAGTTAATTGGTTAAAAAAAAAAGAGGGTTAAATATACATTCTATCTTTACCTATACCATTTACCAAATAATATTTCTCTGATATAAAATAATAACTTTATTAACATTTGGCCTAAAACTTGGGCTTAATCTTTTTAAGGAGGTGAGTATCTGTGTTTGAGTTTTTGAATTTTGAATATTTGTGTTGAGTTTTTGACATAAAAAAAGATTTATGTCATAGCAATCATCACTTTCAGTTCTTTTTGAGGAATTATTTGTTTTGTGTGCTTTAAGATATCTGATGGATATAATACCTTCTTCAAAAACATGATTCATTAGAAAATGAATTCTATAATAAACTTGCTACAAATATGGTCTATTCTCATCTCTTTTTTCAACACTAGCTTAAATAATGCAAGTACAAATGCCACTTCCTTAAATATCTGATGGGTCCTCAGCACTCTGGCATGTGGTAGCTTTGTCCCCAAGCTCTTTTTTTTGGCCTGTCAGCTGTGAGAAACAGTTTTCTACCAATTACTGTCACAATATGAATAAATTCAAAACTGAAAATATAAGCACTGAATATTTTCAGTAAATTTATCCCGAAACTACATTGAAATACAGATTTAACATGTAAACAAGGAACTTAGCAAGTAATAAGGAAGAAGCATTGCATTGTACTTTATCATCTATAAATACACAATATAAGGATATAAAGCAAAAAAGCACTCATGCACAGAAGAGAAATGAGCAAGTGACAGCAAGCATATGAAGTTAAAAAAAAATTAGTCTGAAGAGAGTATCAATTAAGAAATACACCTCTCCAAAATGACGTTACAAATTTTTGTTAGGCTTTCCTCCTTTTTAAATACTTAACTAAGACTTAATAACAAATAATTTTTAAAAGATGTATATAGTTTCTCTGTCCCACACCATTTCTTTTGCTATGTAGCCCTAAAGAAACATTAGATTAGCAATTAGTTGCTAAGATGATTTTGGTTTGAAAGCTACTTAATAAACATGCCATAAAAATCATCAGCATTCTTATCATTGCTAATAAAACCTTAAACAAACAAGATACTGTTGCATTCTTGTACTTGCATGTTTACTCTTTGCCAAAAAACATCTTGGGAGAGGGATAAATAATAAAAATTCTCAGTCCACATGTATGACCAATCAACAGCCAATATGAACTGCTGTGTGTATATAATCCCACTGTTCTGGTATATTAACCTAGAATAATGCTCCAGCTTTTTCAATTTGCACTTTTTTTTAAAAAACTATAGTGAAGTTGAACTTGTAAACTTGGTTTATAACACTGTATGCGATTAGGGGACAGGCGTACAACTTTTCAGACGTATGGAGCCATATCCCTCCACTAATGCACCAATAATCCTTCTTCACAGTCCATTGGGAGCCTTTGGCCTGTACCCCCTTCTCCTCCCTTTCTGGCAGGCTTAATTTTAGATTTCTAGGGTTTGTTTTATTAGTTCCTTTGTTTGACTCCTTTCTATTCCATGTATAAATGAAATCATCTGGTTGTTCTCATTCTGACTCACTTTGCTCAGCATAATCCCCTCCAGTTTGATCCATGTTGTCACAAATGACAAGAGCTCATCTTTTTTTTGCACAGGTGTGTAGTACTCCATGGTGCATATAAAACTACTTTATCTTTCTAGTCCTCTCATCTGTCCTTGGACACTTAGATTGTTTTCATAACTTGCTACAGGAAGTAGTGCTGCAATGAAAACAGCTGCGTATAATTCCCTTAGAACTTGTACTTTTGTATTTTTGGGGTAGATACTTAGGAGTGAAATGCAGGTTAGTATGGCAGTTCTACTTTTAGTATTTTCTCATAAGGTCTGAGCAACCTACATTCCTATCAACAGTGTCAAGCATTTCTTTTCCTCAGCATCCTCACCAACATTCATTGTTTCTGGTCTTTTTGGTAGGGGCTATTCTCACAAGGGAAAGGTGTTATCTCATTATTTTCTTGATCTGTATTTCCCCAACAATAAGTGATAATGAGCATTTTTTTATGTGATTGTTGCCTTCTGAATGTTTTCTTTGAAGAAGGGTCTATTTATCTCATCCGTCCACTCTTTGATTGGGTTCCTTGTTTTGTTATTGCTGAGTTTTATCAGCCCTTTATCAGATATACAATGGACAAATGTCTTCTCCCAATCAGAAGAGTGTCTTTTAGTCTTAATGATAGTTACTTTCACTAAAATACATTAAGTTTTTAGTTTAATGTAGTCCCATTTGCTTTTGTTTTCCTTGCCATTAGAGTCCTTGAAGACATTACTGAAACTAATGTTGCAGGGTATTCTGCTACTGTTTTCTTTTACATTATTTTATGGTTTCAGGTCCTATCTCTAAGTCTTCAATCCATTTTGAGTTAATTTTTGTATATGGAGTGAACTGGCTAGTTTCAGTCTTCTGCATATCACTAGTTTTCTCAACACCATTTGCTTAAAAGACTTTTTTCTCCCCTGTATATTGCTGGTTCCTTGTTGTAGATTAACTGTCCTTGTAAGTGTGAATTTATTTCTGGACTCTCAATTCTATTCCACTGACACTGTCTATTTTTATTCCAATATCATATTCTTTTTGATTACGATAGATTTATAGTATAGTTTGAAGTCTGGATACCTCATTTTATTTTATTTTTATTTTCTGGTCAGAATTGCTTTGGCTACTGGAGTATTTTTTGAAGAACACTCTTCATATTGTATCTGAATCACAATTAGTTTTGTCAGCATGGGGATAAATCACAATTATTCCTAAAACACATTCTTTTAAACTCATTTCCAGAATAGGTACTACACTGTCTTTTATATACTGTCACTCAATCTTCTCAGGTATCTTTTTAATACTTTATTCTTTTTCATGTGTATTTTTTAACTTGAGGCATAATGGTCATCAACAGTGTATTAGTTTCAGGTGTATCACAAAATTATTTGACATTAGTATATATTGAAAAATGATCACCATAATAAAAGTAGTTAACATAAATTCTATGATGCACTCTCGATGATCACTATATATTATAGATTGTACTTCAACTTACACAGAAACAAAGATTTGGGCCTAAAAGTCATAGCTTTTGTCATCACTAGTCCTTCCCTCTTCCCTCTTGTCTCTCTTACTTTCCCGTCCCTTACTCCCATCACCCATAATCAATGACCTAGTGCAGTTACCAACTCATCCCTAATGCCCCTCAAAGTATGCACTGGGACAGGCACTACCAGCACTTCATACTAGCACTAGTACCTATATTACTGCAGCAAAGAGCTTCCTAAATGATCATCCGTACTACCATTCATATCGTGCAACACTGCCAGAATAATCTCCCTAGATGTCTCCTTTATTCTGTCATAAGTCTTTTAAAACCACTCTAAAGCTTTCCTGGACCTTCAGAAGCATTTCCCAAAGCACTGTTTCATAGAACAGAGTTTCTCAAGATTTTAAAATGTTTAAGTTTTAAAAAAAGCAACAAAGTGGATTTTTTGCCAAGTGTAGGTGAATGGAAAAGTGGTTTCTGTAGCAAAATTTTTGTTTTTAGTATGCTGAATACACATTACTTATAATGGAGAGTAGGAAAGCATACATTTCCCAAATATATTTCATTTAGAGCTTTTTTGTAATCTCTCCCTGAATACTATGACAGCTTTAAAAAGCGCAGTCTCCTTAGGACTCTGAAGTGTGACCTCAATATACTTCTAAACTTAACCTCTTGCGAACTTCTGTATGCATTTTCACCTTCAGTTAGGCTCTCAACTCACCATACTCTGAGCAAGGTATATACATTTATGATTTTGTCCTCCCAAAGCAAACCCAAGTTTTGGTTCCTCTACAAAGCATGCAAAACGAGTCAAAAGCACAGTGGTTACCTCCAAATTATATGACATCTACTTTATCTAATGTTCCATGTGGCACTCAACCACTGTTCAGACACAAATCTTCCAGAGACTCAGCTTTGAAGTCAGTATTTGTGGCTTCTTCTCCCTTACTAAAGAGCAAAGTTCTGGAAGGAAAAGACGTACCTTTGTATATGCCCTATGGGACTTAGAGTACTGTAATGAACAGGGCCTTGAAAGTATTTGAAAAATAGACAAAATGTTTTTTAGGATATTGTGCTATCTGTACAAATCAGTGCTACTTCTCTGATCCCTGCACCAAGAGACTGATCTTCATGGATTACATCACCGGGTTCCTTTGCTCACTATCATATTCAGATAATAAGAAATGCCTAAGGAAGACTAGAGGACAGGAGAAGAATGAGGACAGGGAACTGATTTTGCTAGCTCACACCCCTACAAAATCAAACAGGCTTGCCTTTCCTGAACCCAAAGTCACAACTCACATTCTTGCCCTCACTCTTTCAGGCTGGGAAATGGTAATACTCCCTGCTGTTAGCCCTCCAGTATTGCATTTGTGCTTTTCTACACCCTGAGGTTTCCCTCCTGGACCCTGCCCACACCTTTACAAAGTCCCTTTTTACCTAATTTGAATACACCATCTGTTTCTTGCCTGAATCCTAACTGGTACAGATGGTAGCTACAAATTGTTTAGCTGTTTTTAAAAATACTTATTTGTCTCATAATACTAAGAATAGGTAACGGAGTTGGAGACTCTAAAAGTAAATCCAAGCTATACTCTACAATGAGGTTCGGATTATAAAACACCTGAGAAAGAAACCATGAGTTACTCATCTTTGTATCCACTCCTGTCCTAGAAAAAGGCCCAGGCACACTGTTTGCAATAAACATTCATCAACCTGAATTTAACAGTCTGTGACAGAGACAGCTAGTGCTCACCTAAGACACATGAGAAACTCAACATTTTCCAGTCATCCCTGCAGTTAGGTAGAGATCACAAGACTCGGTTCTGGTCAGTGGGATAAAGGTAGAAGTGAGGTATGCCTCTTGCAGGCTTAGTCCTTAAAATTGCCCCAAGGGAGTCTTCAGCTCTCTTCTCTCTGCCAACCTTGAAGATTTTTCCAAGTAATAAAAAATAAAAGTGAGAATAGCCTGATTAAGAAGTAAATACTTGTGTTAAGTCACTGAATTTTGTGGCTTATTATTTACGAAATACAGACTCCAAATATCCCCTACTTAGAACAACTTTGTATTTCAAATAACGCAACTGAGTTTAACTTCCATTTAGATAGTATACCTTACTCATGAAGATATTTGCTATTGCAAGATATAGTAATCGAATCATATTGTACAATGGATGAAAGCAGATGCTGTAACAATAATTTACTACTGACAAATAGAAAAAAAAAGCCCTAAGGTCAATCCTTACAGTTGCTCAGCGTTAAGTACAAGACAACCATAAAGTGAGGTGATGCTGAACTGAGGAGTCACCTCCAGACTAAGACCTTAGGAAGTGGCCTACATCTTCCTCTTCGTGGTGCAGGAACAAGTGTAAGAAAAGTGAGGAGAAGGAACAAGGGGGATATTCTGTGGTTGGAAAAAAACCACAGGTATAAAAAATAACGTTTCCAGAACTTTGGACCAATTTTAGATTCACTGGGTGTTTTCTTGGTGTCCTCTCTGGCCTATGCTTTATATTTTTAGTTTGAAAGTACTCATTAAAAAAAGAGAAAAAGAAAAGGGATAGAGTGCATTGTGTCCCACCTTGCATTAAAATGAACACTGAATAAGCCCCGAGACCCATATTTAAAAGCATGATAATGTCAACCAGTGCTTGTTTCTCATGCTCTCAAGCCTGGCTGCTAAAGCACATTACTCTATGGCCATTCGGGCACCTGCCTGCTCACCACAGTTCTCAGGAAGAATAAATAAGAGTAGAAACCAAAATATACTATAAACATAGCCTCTGGGATGACGGCTATGCAAAGATTAGATGCTAGCAAAGGACATTTCAATATTATGATTCTCAAATGAAGACAGTAAGAGGAGGGATGTCTTGGTACATTTTAAATCCGAAAATGGGAATATACTTTTATCCAGTTGCAACAAATAGCTTGGAAAATTACAAACAGCTTTCACCTTGCCTGACCTCTATTCAACAGTATACTTCACATACTACCGATGAAGACGCTTGTCCTGTAAAGTATAAACAATATTACATGAAATAATTTCAAAAAACAGGTCTAGAATATAGATGTGATTTCAGAGCCAGGACTATATACAGTAGCTAACAACAGCCTGACAAATATAATAACTGTATCCTGCTCAGACCAGTGTTCGAAAGCACAAAATTAAATCCCAAAGAAAGTGTCAAAAATTATGTTTGACCTTTCAGGTTTTTAAATGTAGTGAACTCCTGCTTATCTGCATTGAGAAAGACAAGTTGATAGCACAGATAATTCAATATGCTTGACCAAAACCAAAAGTACCTATTTGGTTTGGTACACAACTGTTTCTCTGGCCTGCTTTCTACATGTGGGGCTGTGTTTTACTGCAGAGAACACAGTGGGGGGCAGAGGCAGAAGGGGAGAAGTGTAAAGGCATATTAAAATGCAACAGTGGCAAGAATGCTAACAAGAAGTGGTTTGTTAGGTTCTATAAGGTCAGATAAAGGGACAAAGATTACAACTGGGCTAAAATCTATCAAAGATAATACACAAAACATAATGAATTTACCCAATCCTTATAAGGCTGTGGAAAAGGGACACTTACCTACATTATTGGAGAGAATATTCATCTCTACGGCTTTTTTATAAAACACTATCATAATATTTATTAATAAAAATGTATCCATAGCAATGCCATCTAGGAATTATAGATGCAAAAGTATTAGTGAGAAAGGATATTTGTCAGGATGTTTGTTGGAGCATTCTTAGAGGTAGTAATAAAAGAATGTAAGCAACTCACAGGTCCATCAATATGTTTATCAAAGGTGAAGTAAACTGTGGTTTATTCCTATGAGGGAAATAAATACAGTCATTAAATCTAATGCTTCGGGGTCTATATTGACAGACTGATGTGATGGTTCGAAGACTTACTGTTGAGTAAGAAACAAAGTGTCAGAAGAAGGTCAATATAATTATTTTTTCTGTAAAAAACAACAGCCCATCTTAAAAAAAATCTTATTTACATTTGGATATAAGTAAACATACTGTATGAGTACAGGGAAGTTATGGGAAGCATGGAGTTTAATTCTAGACTAACACTGGGTGTGACTAGATAATGGGGATAAGTAGACAACAAACACCCACATAGCAAAATAGGTGGAAAAAGTTTCATGCCATCTGAATCAAGTAGGAAATGTGTAAGAACACCCTTATTTCACTGAGGTTTCTATTCGAACAGCACATCTCTAAAGAGATCCTTCCAGAACTTCCTAGTTAAACAGTTACCACATTCTCATTCTGTCACATTCTAGTCCCCAACCTTGTTTATAGATTTTCAAATTTTTAAATGATATTGCATAACATATTATTTATTTAAATCTTTATCTCCTACCAAAATTCCAACTTTATGAAGGTAGAAAGGGAACTTTATTTTGTTTACTATCATAGCACCAAAAATATTCTGATATACAGGTATCAGTCAACAAAACCTTATTGAATAAAGCAGATTATATCTCACATATAAAAACTAAAAATACATATGGGCAGGGATGGGAAGACAAAATGGCAAATAAAGATAATGACTTGATTAGATTATGTAGTTGGAAAAAGATGACTTTCAGTAAATTAAATGTTAAAGTGTATATATATTATGGACTGTTGAAAATTCTAAATCCTCAAATGGGACAGGCAGGGAGAGAGAGGGAGAAAGCAAGGGAAGTCTATATGGAGGGGATGATCCAGAAAGCGCATGTGGGAATTATACCATAAAGAGAAAGCACAAAGAAGAAGGCTGACTTCTCAAATATCTAAAAAATTTAAATGCCAGGGTAGTAGTATTTCTCTCACCCTCCTGCTTTGGTTTGTAAACTAATACCTAAGAAAGAAAAAACACATCTAAGGAGCATATCCTGGTAGTAACACACAGAGTGTAAAACAATAGCCAGCAAACCTGCAGTAGAACAAGTACACGCCTGCCTGGCATCTAACCTGATGAAACACCTAAAGCAAATCCTTGAAAGCATGAACAATGACGGTATGTGAAACAAATGCCAGGAATTTCTACTGTTCCTTTCACACTGGAATAGTTGAAGATATAGCTGGATTATTGCTCACAAACATAATTATATATAAAAAGACTAATCTAGTAGATTAAAAAATAAAGGTTGGTAATGATGTTTCTATTTTCTGGGTAATCTTCCCACTTTTCATATTTATATGATGTAACTTAAAACAAAATGTATTTTTTTTCTTACTACAGATACTGTTTTCACCTGTAGGTGTGGAAATACTAATTCTCAGATGCATCACCTGAGGGAGAGTATCCTGGTAGGGTGGAAGCACTGACCACACACACAGAGAGCTCTGCCGGAACAATGAACACGTCCCCAAGTCCTTTAGTTCACTGATGATCCGCGACAACTTTCAGATCACCTCCAAGCTTTACAGGATAAGCATTAAACAATCAAAAAATAATTTATGTTGGTTTTACTTCAAAAATACTTTAGAGTGAAAATGAAATAACTTCATTGAAAAGGCAACTTGCTTTCTGTGATTGCTACTTAGCTGTCCATGCAAAACAATTCTTTTTACTATTTAAGAAAACGAGTTGGTGTTCTCAAAAGTGGAATTGTAAGTAACTTGCAAGAACACTAAATGATTTTTCAATCCAATAAAAAACAAGCTGGTATTGTGGTATTTTACAATACGTATGTTCTATCTGGAGAGGCTATTATGAAAATAATCTCCACAATAAGACCTTTTATAACTTCAAGAATTACTTTATTTTTCCCGCCTAAATAGTAAAGACAAATACATTTAATGGACTTTGAGATATATAGTACATTTTTTACATATGGCTAAACACATATTTAGATATCAAATGTAGACATATTTGGTTAAAATCAATTAAATTGAGAAGTCCTTCCCTTCTGGCTGCCTATATTTTTCTTTAATCCTGGTCGGTGTAAACCCTTATTACCAGTAATTTGCCACCATAACGCTGAGGAAAAAATGCTAGCCTCACGATTTTTGTCATTTCTCCCCCTCTTCCCCTGCAGGCTGCTACTGTTGATGGCCTTTATGGAAATATAAATTCAATCAGCAGCTGCAAATTTCATGAGCCGTCCATCTTCATGCTGAATTTCTAACTGAGTGTCAAAACAATCTGTGGATTTCTCCCTGATGAAACACACATTGAATTGTAAATTTTTGCAATTTCCTCATGTTTGAATTTCAGCTGCAGCAAAATAGTGCTAGCCCAGATAGACTGCCTATCAGACTGAAACAAATAATTGTTTCTCTCTCATTTCTCTATGCAATTTAAAGAGTTAAAACTCTTCAAAGCCATGAGACAAATATTTAACCCCAAGTTAAACAATTAAAACTTCTATACAGTAATAAAATGAGATTATAAATACCATTAATATATTTGACACATTTTAAAGAGTTTTTCCCCCCAAGAGACTTACTGGCTCTGTATGGTTATCTTTCTCTCTCCTTTTCTTTCACTCTTTCTCTCTTTCCTTCTACTGTATTTGCTGGTGAATGGTGCTCCTAATTTTGGTAAATTTAATATTTCTCTATACAATGTCAAAATAGTACATAAATGAAAAACAGTCAAAAATAATTACTAATAATTTCTAAACTCAATGAGATAAAATTTCATCAAAGATTTCCAAGAGTAAAAATACTAAAACAAAGAATTGGAACAGCTATACTTGGTATTCTTAATACATAAATATGACTGAGGTAATTTTATCACCAAAGAGTCATCTTCAAGCAAATGTCTAAATTGAATTGCTTTAAAGTAACATACCAGTATGAATCCTATAGTACTTTACAACTAAGTAAATAAAAATATATGGTTTAAAAATATATATTAAGAAACTCATTAAGTGATCTGCATTCCAAGATTGCAATTTATTATTCATACATCTTTTTATTAATGTTATTCACAAAATATACATAGCCCAATTTAAAAGATCAACAAGATACTGCAATAAGAAAACATACAGATCATCTATAAAAGAAGTAACAAAACAACCTTCAATAAACAGTTCTTGGACTTTCATATGCCAGGTAATACTACCAGGCTGTGAGGATATAGTTTGCAGTCTTTTACTTCAAGAAGACACTTCTAAAGAGAAGAACAAATTTAGATGAGCACTGAGGAGAGAGACAACTGTCTCATGAGTAGTTAAGAAATGTTTCAGA
The DNA here is from genome assembly GCA_004024945.1 of Uropsilus gracilis. Lineage (NCBI taxonomy): Eukaryota > Metazoa > Chordata > Mammalia > Eulipotyphla > Talpidae > Uropsilus > Uropsilus gracilis. The sequence continues at coordinate 286,789 of PVHY01000074.1, read as the reverse complement.
GAGAGTCATCATTTCTAAGGACATATAGGACTCAACCAGAAGAGAAGACACATTCCAGCCAGAGGGCAGATTATCAAAAAAAAAAAAAAAAAAAAAAAAAAAAAAAAAAAAAAAAAAAAAAAAAAAAAAAAAAAAAAAAAAAAAAAAAAAAAAAAAAAGCATGAAATAAAATAGCAACTTTGGAGAATTATATAATTGGAGATTGAGTACAGGGCTAGCATGTGAATTTGTACAATAGGTAGGCTGGGATGAGATCTTAAAGAGCTATGAATGTCCTGTTAAGGTATTTAAACTTTACGCAGAAATCAATGGGGGGTTTTCTGAAGGATTTTAAAAAGGGGCTCAGCAATAATAAATGATATTTTAACAGGATAAAAGATTCGGTTAAAGTATAGTGATTAAGAGCATACAGTTTTGGAGACAGATTCAGTTCAAATCCAGTCCTGCTACTTGCTAGTCATGTGATTTGGTGCATATTATTTTTTTTGTCTTAATGAACTCACTAGTATAACAGTGGTAATAATACTATATATGTCAGGTTTAGTACAAGAACTGAGAGCCTTCTGGGTACATGAAACTATTATTATTACAGTTATCATAATCATCACCATCATTTTATACTCTAGTAGGATTTTTAAGTCTAATATATACAAGTAGTAGATAATTTAATTAAAATAATCTAGAACAATGTCTGGCACAAACTACACAGTCAAGTTGTTTTTACTTAGAAAACATTTTCTGAATGTTTATTATGCATATAGTACTAACATATCCAAAAATTTCTAAGCTGTTGAAGAAAGAGGAAAGGTTAAAACACTCTCAAGTGAGATTTTTAAAGTATTATTAAAATAAAGAAGCAACCAGCATTTTAAAACTATAAAGACATTAAGAGTCAATGAAACTTCATCAATATTTAGAAAAGTGAGATAATTCTTATAATACAGTAATCCAAGCTGATGCGTAGGTTTTTTCTTCCTGCTACAAACATATAGAAATGATAGCAGGTTTATTTTAAAAATTACACTTTGCTAAAAATAAAAAGGAAAATTCCTCAAGTACTAGAAAACAAAAACAAAACAATTATACATTCCTAAATTTGAGTTGAGACAGTGACAATTCACAGGGTTGCAAACTCAGTTCCACGTTTTAAAGACTAAGGACTTGGAAGAATAGTTTTTAAGTCCCTTGCCCAGGAGAAAATGTAATTTAGTTGGTAAGCATAAAACTCACAGCACCAAACTCAAGAAAAAACAAGCAGAAAAATTTTGCCTCACAATCTTTGAAAAGAAGCAAAGTCTAGTCAGTCATTAATGAGACCTTGAAATTAAGAGAAAAAACATCACTAGTAACAAATAAAAATTTCTGGGAGTATCACACGTATGTGAGGTGTTCAAATTTATACACGTATACCGTGTGAACAACATAAATTTAAAAATAACAAATCTGGCTTGCTCTTTGGAAACAGATTTAAACGTAAGCAACCCCTTAGAGATATTTATATATACAGTAGACTTTCTTAAAACAAAAACAAAACAAAACCTACTAAAGATGAGCTCATAATAAAAAGTACTACAATTTGAAAAAAAGGTATTTTGACTGGAACATTTAAACTTGTGCAATAAATATAGTTTCCAAAATCTGCAAATATAATAATCTGAAAATAACTAAAACAAAAACATTTAAAATGATGTTAAATTTTTAAAGAAGAGTGAGAAATCACCATGAAAGAATTGGTCAAGTGAAAAAAATGGACAAACACTGTTTAAAGAGTTAAAAAAAAATCATTAAAGAAAAATAAAACAAAACCTTAAGGTAGGTAAGGAGGATACAAGACAATCTTTATTTTTAATAGTATTCCAGAAGGGAATGATAGGAAGAAGTTATTCAATATTGAAAAGTTAATGGCTAATATCCATTATCTTAATATCTGAATTTGATGTCCAAACTGGATATGAATCACATGAGCTGATTTCCAGACACAAAGGGACAAATATCAGGATAAACAAAAGGAAATTCATACCTGTGATGAAACTATAGAATATCAAAGACAATGAAAGGATCTTAAAAAGCTACTCTATTTATAATCTTGCCACCCCCCAAAAAAAATAAATAAATGCCTGGGAACAGACCTAACAAAAGAGGTGAAGGTCTTATGGTCCTATACCACACAGACACACAGACACAGACACACACACACACACACACACACACACACACACACACACGAGAGCATATATATATATATATGTACAAGAGAGAGCATAGAATGTCTTTCCATTTCTTTGTCCTGTTTTCTTTTAGCAATATCATATATATGATATACATGATAATCTTACTTTCTTTTAGCAATATCATATATATGATAATATATATAAGAAAATAAGACAAAGAAATGTAAAGATATTCTATGCTCATTATCTGGAAGAATCAACTGTCAAAATGGCCATTCTACCCAAAGCAATTACAGTTTCAATGCAATTCCAATAAAAATTTCAATAGCATTCTTTAAAAAACTGAACAAATATTACAGCAATTCATCTGGAAACACAAAAGACCCTGATAGTCAAAGCTCTCCAGACTAAAAAGGAAAAGATGTTGTTATTACATTTCTAGACCTCAAATTATACTATAAAGGCATAATAATTAAAATAGTATGATAGTGAAACAAAAACAGACACACAGATAAACAGCAGAATAGAGAACCCAGAAATAAAAGCACACATACATAGACAACTAGTCAATGACAAAGACTGAAGTATATACACTGAAAGAAAGAATGCTTCTTTGATAAATGGTGTTGGGAAAATTGGACTGCCACACATGAAATAATGAAACCAGACCACCATTTCACATCATATACAAAAATTGACTTAAAATGGATAAATGAAAAAACTACATTGAAGAAAACAGGGAAAACACTCCATGACAGAAACTTCAAAAATATCTTTGAGGATTCATTTCAGCAGTAAGAATAACAAAGGAGAAGAAAAACAACTGAGAAAGATTTTTGTAAACCAAAGAAACAGTAACCAAAATGAAAAGACAGCACACTGAATGGGGGAAATAGCTGTACATCAGCTGAAAAGGGACTAATATTTTAAAGCTACAGAAAACTCATACAACTCAACAAAAAGAAATAAAAGTTCAATAAAAAAAATGAGCAGAAGAGCTAAATAGGTACTTCTTCAAAGAAGACATAAAGGTAGCCAACAGGCACATGAAAAAGTGTTCACCATTACTTATCATTAGGGAAATGCAAATCAAAACCACGATGAGATACCATTCCACACCTGTGAAAATGGCCCATGGTTAAAAAAACCCAAAACAAATGCTGTTGAGAGTAGAGAAAAAGGAGCCCTCTTACAGTGCTGCTGGAACTATAGAAGGGTCCAGCCACTATCAAGAGCAGTGTTCCATTTCCTCCAGAGATGAAAAATGGATCTTCTGTATGATTCAACAATTCCATTCCTAGGTATCTACCCAAAAAACATAAAAACACTAGTTTGAAAGGAAACCTGTACTTCTATGTTTATTACAGCACTATATGTAACAGGCAAGATAGGGAAATAACCTAAACGGCCCAGCAGATGAGTGGACCAAGATTTGGTGTACACACACAATGGAATGACTCAGTGATTACAAAAGATAAACTCATGTCATTTGTGGCAACATAAATAAAGTTGGAAGTAATTTTGCTAAGTGAAATATGTTAGAGAGACATACCAGTTGGTGTAAGTTATATGTGGAACATAGATAAACAAAACAAAGACAAACTTTAAAAAATCAATCCTTGGAAACTGACCCATAGATCTGAGACATCTAAGAAGTGAGGAAAGAGGAAGTGGAAAGGGGACAGATGAGAACAGTTGTGGGGAACAATAAAGGATTTTGGATGGCTCTGGGTGCTTTAGTGCTGGCAGAGATACAATCACCATACCCAAAGGGAGAAATCCTATGTTGTCAAATATTAACAAAGATGTAAAACAATGGTACTTTATTAATTTGAAAAATTAAAATGAATAAGTTGCTGGAACTTGCTGCATTTTAAAAAAGGATCTAAAAACCAATCAGCAAAATAAATAAATAAATAAAATTTCTGTAATGAAAATGGAAGATTGAATGTAGATTTCTCATAAACAACAAAAAATGCTAGAAGGCAACAGAATAACACCTTCAAAGAGTTAAGTACACATGTTTACCAAGAACTCTACACCCAGCTAACCATCATTCAAGTTTGAGAGCAAAATAAAGATATTTCAGACAAATGAAAACAGAATTTATTTCCCATAGACTCCTAGGAGAGTGAAATACAAGCTTCAATTATATGAAAAGATACTGGTAAACACACTGATAAAGCTCAATAAACACAGAGCCTTAGCAACATAATAATAAAACTAAGTAATATGAAGAGTATGATGATTACTTTTGTTTTATCAAAGCTAGGCCATGGTGCCCAGCTATTATGTCAAACACTATTCTAGCTGTTTCAGTGAAGGTGTTTCGGATGAGATAAACATTTAAATTGGTGGATTTTGAGCAAAGTTGAACACATTTCCTAATGTGAGTAGATCTCATTCAATTAGTTGAAAGACATAACAAAATAAAGAATTGACTTTACCCAAACAAGATTTTCTTCCAGCAGACTGCTTTTTGGATGCAAACTATAACTCTTGCCTGGATCTGAAGCCTGCCAGCCCACTCTTTGGATTGTGGATTTATCAACCCACCATAATTTGTTAATCCAATTCTTTAAAATAAATCTCTTTTTACTGTTGATTCAGTTTCTCTGGAGAACAACTTTACTGAGGGCATTTAAAACAAAGGGAAATTAAAATGCTAGCAAGTACAAGGAAGGTGGAAAAAAGGATGTTACTTAAAGATGAGATTTTAAGGTCTTTATTTTGCTTTGAGGAAGTTTAATAAAAATATTAACTCCAGACCTTGTTAAGTCAAACGTGCATGTTAAATAACTAAAAGTAACACCAAGGAAGAGAAAAAGCATGAATAACATCAAAACAGTTATGAGTTTGAGGGGGAGATAACACAGAAAAGTTATCAATTAGAGGGGACTGGTAAAGATAGAAGAAAGTAAAGGCATGTTTAAGAGAAAACATGAATAAAAAGATAGAAATAAAGTCTAAATACACATAAAATATAAAGAAAAAATCAAAATAGATTATATTCAGTAAAAGAAAATTTCAGAATGCTTAAAAATATTCTCATGTTATTTAATGAGCTATACTTAAAACATTATAATACAGTAATATAAGGATAAAAATTACCAGTTAACTAAAATAAAGCTTATAGAGTGGTTCTAATATAAACAAAAACATTAATAGATTTTTGAGGCCGGGCATGGTGGCGCATACCTGTAGGTGGCAGCCTAGGAAGCCACGGCCAGGGCCAGGGATCGTGGTTCAAGTCCTGCTGGGGGCACAGAGCAAGACCTAGTCCCCCTCAAAAAGCTGGGTGTGCCTGTAATCCCAGCTACCTGGGAAGCTGAGGCTGGGAATTGCTTGAGTCTGTGGTACCCCTGGCAACGTGAGCCTGCAGTTCCATGGGTAAAAATAGTGAGACCTAGTCTCAAAAAAAAAAAAAAAAAAAGATTTTTGAAAGGGTCATTAGTGATAAGAGGGAAAATTTACAATAATGTAAGAACATAATCCCAATATACATGAAGAAAATTGATAGAATTACAAGTAGAAATGTACTGATGTTGAAAATAGTTGGGAAATCTTAACAGACCTCTATTGCAATCTACTGAAGAAACAAAAATCAGTAAAGATTTACACAGAATACTTAACAAATCTGATTTTGTAAATATGATCTTGCAGAGAACTACACATGCACAATGAGATTCTTCTCAAACACATATGGAGTCTTAAAAGTTAACCATGCAGTCAGCTATGAAGACAGCCTCAACAAATACTAAAAAAGTATATGTCACATTAACATACTCTAATCAGAATGCCTGTGATAGACAGAATAATGGCTCTCAAAGATGAGCATGTATTAATCTCTAGAACTGGTGTCACTTCACTTGGTAAAAAGAACTTTTTGTTGTGGTTAACCCTAAGGGTTTTGAGATGGTGCAATTATCCTGGATTACCTGGTAGACCCAATGTAACACAAGAGTGGTAAGAGGGAGGATAGGAGTAAAAGCAGATGCCAACAGAAACAAGCAGAAGTCTAATAAAGAGATTCGTAGATGGAGGAAGAGCCACAAGCTGAAAAATGTAGGTGGTTTCGAGAAACTGGAGTAGGCAGTAAACTGATCCGCCCCTAGAAGATCCAGAAAGAAAACAACTCTGTTAATATCAGAACATAAACCAACTCAACATAGCAGCTATAGAAAACTAACACTGCTTGAAACGAGAAAAACAGTAAAAAGGAGCACTGAATCAAGTTTCCTAATATATTTGAGAATCTTTTTTAAGTTTAAAATCAGTCATGTGTTAAAGAATTCACAATGAAAATTATTAAATAGTCAAAATTTTATTGAACACTGTATGATGTATAATGAGGGATATATCCAAATTATTATCATAGGAAAATGTAAGGTCTAAATGTTTATATCAGAAAACAAAAAACTCATATTTGATCATTGAAAATTTCATTCAAGAAATTAGGAAAAAAATTCCAATGGGGTGGGGGTGGGGGAGGGGAGAAGAGAAAATATACGAAATAATGAAAGAAAAGTTTATATTTAATGAAACAGAAAACAATAATAAGAAACTGTAAAATTGAAAACTGGCTCTTTGAGTCATAGATTTCCTATTACTTTGTAGGTGTTTAAAAGGGATAATTTAATAAACAATATTAAAAAATCTAAAAATAAATGCAAAAGATTCAGAGAATAGCATAAACAATTTTATGTCAATACATTTGGAATTGGAAATGGTATCATTTTCTAAAATACTCAAATTATAAAATGGACTAAAGAAGAACTGGAAAAACTACACAGACCCTACAACTATTAAGGAAATTAAATTCACAGTAAAAAAGATCTTCCTGTCAAAAAAAATCACTGAACCCAGAAAGCCAAACATGCACATTTTCCAGGATACCCAGTAACAGATAACCCAAATCCTACACAAACTGCTCCAAAGAAAGTGGGAAAATTCGTCAGCTCTTTTTAAGAGGTCAGCATTAACCAAAACCAAAATCACAGGAGACTGTAAGTGTACAGAAAAATAAAGTCAACCTTATTCATAACAATATATGAAAAAATCATTTTTAAAAAATAGAAATTTTCCTTATTCTTATGAAAGCTAAGCTAGTCTTTTTTTCCTAATTATATTTTATTCAATGCTACTGAATATATTCTAACAAAAGTTGTTTTTAATTTTTATCCTGTCTTGACCTAAGAAGTTTCCAGGTTCTTTATTTGTTATAAACTTACGGAAGTATGTTACACTTTTAAAGATTTTCTTAATACTCTATTTGTGAAGAAGTAAAAGGTTGGTAGTTTAGTATGAACTAGTTACACCTTCATTACTAACCCTCTAAAAATAGGAAAGGGACAGAAAATGAAGATTGAGATGTAGAGGACAAAATGGAGATGCAGAAAAGAAAGGAGAAAGGGTAGAATGGGAAAAAAAGGAAGAAAATAGCAGCTAGTATTTATATAGTATGCACTTTGTGCCAGAAACTCCTTTAAGCACTATATATATAATATATATATGTTTTTTAGATATATATACTTACCTAAAGTCCAAAATAACAATAAATAAATAAGAGAAAGAGCTAAATTATAATCATTTTCATTTTCTTTATGATTCCAGTGGACTCAGAAGCAGCACTAAAAAAAAAATCCTTGTGAATGAAAGATAGTATTTTAACCAGTCTTATTTCCTACCTTAAAGACCGTCTACTGTAATTTTCTTATTTCACAAGTGAGGAAATGGAAACTTTTAAAAAGAACAAGAATTACACATGAAGGTGATAAAACCCCCAAATGAGAGAAAAGACAAGAAAACAAATCTTCACAAATAAAATTCATTTTTGTGTTACTTTAATTTTTTTTTGACTACTGATAATGTATTTGAATAAAGCCCTCTTAGCACTAAACCAAAAAGATCTTCACAGCATATTACTCAGGTATTCTAATAGCACCAACATGAGCTATATAATTGTATCATTAAATACAACAGATGAACAGCAGTTTTTAAAAGTTCCTTCTACTTTTTTCACTTGTCCCAAATGAAAGTGCTTAAGTGTTCAAAAAGGCATTGGAAATTAAATCATACAGTGATTCCTAAGTCTGGCTAATGGTTGGTTACACAAGGGGAAGTTTACGAAATCCAGATTCTTAGTCATAACCTATGGGGTCAGAATGCCTGGAATACATGAAACTTAAGCTTTTGTTAGCACTGCTCCTAAAGTGACTAGTCATTTTGGGAACTTTTAAATAGAGAGGATGTTAAGGATATAAAATTGTTTAAAAAAAATTACACGCTAGCTTTTATGATAAATAACATTGACGAGATCTACAAACTAGCTTTTTTACTATAAATAAATAAATATATCTCATGTCCTGGGTAGTAAATGCATATTAAATGAATGAGATACATTTTATTGCCATTTCTGCAATTTAAATTTAGTTTGTGTTTAAACTATTTAAATAAAAATGTTTAAAATAAATATTATATTAAATCCTAATTTATTAATAAAATTTTAACAAAGTTTGATTACTACGAATTGCTAATATATAGTAAATGTTTGACATGATGTTAATAAACATAGAGAGATAGATGAACAATCATTATATAGTATTCCTAACATATAGATGCAATAGGCATAAATAACCTCAAGAGCATACACATTCATAAAATGTAGTCAATCAATTAGTAAGTAATCAACTTTGAGTGCTTATTATCTTTGGTTTTAATGTAATATTTAACTGTAAGCAGTAATTTAATTTTTAATAATGTTTGTGCTGAATAAATAGCACACAATTCCTAAAACATTACCTTGAGTCAGTGTAGGCTGGCTGCAGTATACCTCTGAAAATTCTGTAAGTACTATTGCTGATTGTAATATTTTACATAAAATCACACATCTATTTCAGTCCAAGAAATTTTACAATTACCTGATTTAGCAAAAGTCAATTCGTAACAAATTACCAGCATACCCAAAGAAAAGCCAAATCATAGTCATTTGATTATATTTTAGTTCAAAGTTTCTACAAAGATTTTTAATTTAGCTTATAAGCTTAGACAGAAAGGATTCTCATGTCTAACTCTCTGGGAATAAGCTATTTATTTTTGCCATAGTACATACTGTCAATATAACAATATGAATTTGTGCTATTTTAAAATAATTTTATTACAACAAAATCAGTTCTTTACAAACGTACTACTACTTATTGTAAGCTGTCTCATGCCCATCCCCACTTATTAGAGTAAGAATAATAAAAAAGAAGAGGTAAAAGCTGAGAATATACTCAATGATCTGAACAAATGCTGAACAAATTTAGGGGGAACAAATTTTTTCCCCCTAAACTAGGGGGGAAAAAAAGGGACAGGGAAGAGAAAGTGCTTTCTTTGGGATAGCCAGGCACTCAAAGGCTAGACACTGAGAATACCTCAGAGATGTGGTGAGAAGTAGAGGCTGCTTAGGCATGGGTAACCTACAAATTTTCTTTAAAAAATATATATATATATTTATAGTTAAAAGTCAATGTCATTCTCTTTCCAAATAGCAATGGCCCCTACACTAAAATATAGGTAATAATTCAGGTTCGTATCTGAAGCTATAAGCTGCAGTCATCACATAGGGTGACATTCAGATGACTCAAAAATCAAGTAGCATTTGATCTGGGATCTTCAGCTCTGGAGAGGATACTGTCCCAGAGATTCCTACCATGACAGTAAGGGAAACCATGGTAACTGCTCCAGCATTTATCTCCACCGTAAGAAATACACCACTTCAAGTCTGAATATATTAGTGTGGCAGAATGCAAAATGAGTCAAAAAGAACAAAGCTTCAAATTCCCTCCTGACAGTTAATCCATAGTTTCCTCACCACACAGTTATTTGCTACCAGCTTTCATGCTCCTTGACTGCCACCTACCAGAAACATCATTATTATTATTTCCATATGCATGCAACTACAGCAATCATGCGACGGGATTTCACCAAAATTAGTCCTATTTCCCACAATCTATAGTTATGTAATTTCAGCCTTTGCTTCTCCTACTTACATAGCATCCCACTCTCTACCTTTGCTGCCTTTTGTCTTTTTCTACTTTTATGTAAAAAGAGCTCTTTATCAAGTCTCAAAGGAAAATCATCTTTACTTCTGTATGAACATTAAAAAATGTATTAGTTATGTATTTAATAATTAAAATATAACCCATAATTCACAATTATTGCAGTTGTTTAACCTTTTCCCTCCAGATTTTAAATCTTTAAATCCTCCATTCTTTAAATCGAGGCTTGGACATTTACAGTACTAACTGTCATTCTGATGTGTGGAATTTTCTGTGTAGAAATGTGTAAAGACGTTTGAGTACTAGCAAAAGTCCAGAAATATTTTTAAAATCATCTTATTTTCCTGTTCAATAGGATTTTCCTATTGAACATAGGAATATAAGAAGTTGAGTGCTATCTTTAAGTTATTTTTACGTAACTAAAAATAATTGGTTCAGTCAGTGAGATGAAAATTTAATTCTACCATTAGCAATTAATTATATACTTTCAGAGTTAATAGGAATTCATAGCTAAGCAGGGCTGTATTAGAATAAAGTCAGAACATATCACTTGAAAGTCAACCTAGTTTATAATAGTTAGTTATTTTACTTTTATCTGGTCTCTATAGGTCAAATGAATAAGAAACTTGTGGAGAAACAAACAAAAAAAAATCTGCATTCTTATTTAATGCCTATATCATAGGTGTTCAAAAAACACCAAACATATGAAAAAGAATTTCTCTTCTTGTGGACTTTAGAGTTTACCATCATCCTAAAATTTAAGCACACAAGGGCTGTTCCTTGGGTAATTAACAATAGAGGAAATTTATCAGTTCTGCCATTCTCAAAGCAGTCATAACAATTATGCCAAAGTTGAAAATAAAATTTAAAATGGCCTAGAAGAAAGTTTCCTAGTAGGAACATTCCCATGGTATGTTGCTTGAAACACAGCAAGCACCTCTCAGGATGCTTTTTACCTGCCATACATTACACATGCACTGCAGAATATCTCAGCATATTTTTCAATGTCTAGGTTTATTTACTCCAAACTGCTCTTTTGAGTGATGATTTTTACTCCAATGAGTAAATTCCTAACTCTACAAAAAAGACAAACTTGGGAACAAACAGGACCGAAAGATATCTTGGTTTAGGTCCCAATAACGCACATGCAACAATTCACAGAATACGTGACTGTATAAGCACAGTCCATGTCATAATTCACAGCAGTGCATTGAAAAACTGGCATTTTTTTCCCCCTCAGAATCTTCACTCAAGCAGATGTCTAATAGAAAATAATAACCAGTCAGAAATAAATTCATTAGTTTTAATATAATCAAAGTACATAAGTCTCCGAGCATTATATCAATAAATCAACAAAGGGAACCTTAAAATACCTCATTTTAAGTCAGTTGAAAGAAATAATTATAAAGGGAAAAATTTCTTTTTATGTACCTTTGAACAAAAGACATTAAACAAAATTAAAATCCAAAAGAAACTACTGTTCTTCCATAAATTAAGTGTCTGAAAAAAAAATCTAATTAAGCTTAAGGGTTTCCAATGAACAAATTGCACTAACATATTTTCATGCACCAGCTATTTCCTGGGGATGATTAAATACAAAAAAAGCTACTCTGTAAAAATCAGTGATTTTCTCAACTTCTCTGTTTGAATGTAACATTAACACCAATTTTTATTTATGTGGCTTAATAATTTCTCAAAGATGAAGATATTTACTTACAAGGTAACCAAACTGTTGAAGAGGTTTCTCACTGAAATTATCCCTGTCATGCTATTTACAGAATTTCTACTTACAGAGTTTTGTAGAAATTTACAGAATTTCTACTTACAGAGTTTAGGCAAGATACAAATCTAGTTAGAGCAAATTACTGTTATAATTTTCAAAACACTTAATTGAAAATGTCAAAGTGAATAACTGAGATTATAGGTGAAATTTTTTATGTAAGAAATAAAAGTGACTTAGTTTGACTATTTTTTTCAATTACTATAGTCCATTTTTGGTTATATTTTCCTGGAGGTTAATATACTCAATTCATTTTGGAAAATTAAAAATCCTATGCAATAAAAAAGGTAAGTGAAAGCTATTTAAAATGGAATTAAAATGATTTCTCAAAGCAGACAAAGATGTGAAGTTATTCTAGAATTAAAGTCTATTCAACATGAAATACTAATACATATTATTATTCGTGTCTGTATTCAGTAGTAAAGTTCTCATACTAAACAGAATTTTGAAAATTATCACCTTAATTGCATAATACTAGAAAGTGCAAAGCACTAAAGAAAAAATACCTGAGAATAAAATTTAATTGTGATCATATACATACATATTGACTTAATTTTAGCAAATCTGTTGATAATTAGATTAAGCAAATGATTTAGTTAATAGCCATATCTACAATATCTGTCTGTGGAGAGTGACAATAAAGTTTAATTTTAGCCATTAAGCCATTAGGGCATGCTGAGTTTAAGGTCTGTGGGACATCCAGATGGAGATAATGGGTAAGGAATCAGATCAGTTGTTAATACCGCAAACATTCAAGCAGAGGTTTGAAACTCAAGAAAGAGGACAAAAAAAAAAAAAAGATTCGGAAGTCATCAACATGTATGTCAGGAAACATGCAAGTGCATGAGCTGAAAAAAATTATACACACAAGTACATGAGCTGAAACATACAAGTGCATGAGCTGAAAAAAATTATGGTAGGATACTAAGATGAAATAGCTGGAAGATAATGAATAACAGTTTCAAAAGCCTAAAAGAGAATAATCAGAATGGTAAAATGAGAACCAGGAAGGAATAATGTGATAAAAAGTTTAAAGAAGTTAATCTAGTCAAGAGTGGAAAGTATCCATTAGACTTGAAATGGAGGAAACCAGTATTGATCTTACCAAGGACAGTGTCAGTAAATTAATGGAGCTAAAATTACTGAGATAGGCAAGAAAGTTGAGATCAGAGGCATGGATTGCATTAGATAAACAAACAAACACTGAACATATATACTTGATGTGCCAGGCACTGAGCTAGGATACATTGAGATAGTGGGTACTGTCAGGATATTCTCAGGAGACAACAGTACCAACAGCATTTACAACCTACAATCTATTAGGAAAGAACAACTTAGAAGAGGCAGCATGGGATTCCAACCTGGTCTAGAAATGAGAAGTAAAGCATGAACAGTTAGTTGGGTGGAAAGCTGAGAAGCAGACAGGAAAGGGAAGGAGAAGGCAGTTAAGAGTCTAGAGACAAATGTATGAAAACCTGGCAAAAGACACAGAGAAAGAACTAAGAGTCCTAGTCGTTTGAAGACTGGAGAACAAGGAGGAGAGTGGAATGAGGTAAGGTTCATCACGAATGCAGGGTCGCAAATCAAGTCAGCAGCTTGACTTAACTAACCCTAAAGACGATATAAAGCTATTGAATGTAGTGCTGGACAATCAGATTTAAATCTTAAAAATATCAGTAAGACTGTAGATGGGACCTGGATTACAGAACAAGGTCGGAAGTCAAAAATCAGGAAGCAGCTGTAGTTTGGAGGGAAAGGGATAGAGGCCTAGACTCAGGTAGAGGTACTAAAGGAGAATAAGAAGAGGGAAGGACTCAAGGTTCTTTATAAAGTATCACTGATAGATTTGGTAATTGGGAGTAAGGAAGAAAGAAAAGTCAGTTTGGACCTCAGGTTTCTGACAGACAACCAGAAAGGGAATGGGGAATAGATATTGACTAAGACAAGGAATACTAGAGGGAAAATAAAGGGGTTTATTCCTGCCTTTTTTCTTTTTTTTGTAAAGCAGTAATTGGTTTCCATTTTAACATACTGAGCCTAAGGTCTCATGAAATATCTGATTGGAGTCATTAAGTAAGCCATTGTCATTAAGTATAGAGAATCATAAAACAGGGGGAGCAAATGTAATATGTTTTACAGCAATGAGCATAGAACCAGGAGCGTGAATTCCATGATGTGTGAGGGAATTATGTTAAGACTAATAGAAAGTTGAGAACAACACTCCAGTTAACCCAATTAAGAGATGGGGAAAGAAAAACTAAGAAATTTATCTCATTTCACCAAAGAGTATGTTTTAGTATGACTCGGGTGAGAGGAACTTTGTAACTTAAAGAACCTTAACCAATCTGATAAAATGCTTTCATGGTTTTCTGGTAATCACTGATGTAGATCTGTGTGCTATAAACAACAACAAAACCAAGCCTAATTTTCAGAGATGCTCAAAGGAAGGGGAAAGGACTTCTTCCAGTTAAATTAGTTTAAGAGGTGTTACATGCTATCCTGCCTACTACATCCTGCCTACTACACACCCATCTCCTCAGAGATCTCCAGTTCATAATAGCAAGTAAAAATAAACTCCAAGAAGTTCTGTATTTTGTCAAATAAGCTGTGTAACTCTGTTGAACAAACTGTTCTCCAAATGTATTGACTTCGAATGCTTTGATAACACCTGAAAATATTACATGATCTGAAAACACTGTTAGAGACTTAGCAACATGTAGGAAATCACTGTAAACCAAGATAATGAGAACATGGATTAGTAGTGAAGACCTCACCTAGAAATGTTAATTACAAAGATACAAACAGTAGAAATGAAGAAACTCAAAAGAGACACAGGTAGAGAAATAATAAAACAGGAAAAATTGGCATGAGACAAAGACAGTTCATACACTGCCGCTATGCAATGCAATCCACCTCTCAAGGATGCCATTTGATGCTCTTTTTTCTACTGAATTTAATATGATCTGCATCTACGAAAAAGAGAGTAAGAATAAGAAGAACCTATTGTCATGTCCTGATTCTTTTCATTACCAGCTAAGTCACTTAGCCAGTTTGTATACCTCAAATGCTTGGTTAAAATAAAAACAATAATAACACAATGATATTGGCTGTCACTTATGGATCACCACTACATACCAATTCTTTTACATAAGTAATATTCTCGCAGCGCTTCATGATAGGTGAAATCACCCTCATTTTATAGACAATAAAACAGACTCAGTGACTTTAAACCAATTTTCTAAGATCTTTAGAGACTGCTATGAAGAAGGTATAAATGAACTTCTTTGAATCTATTCAGAATTTTTGGTGTCATTAAGAATGCACTGCTACCTGTGTACACATGCTTACAATCTTTCT
Organism: Uropsilus gracilis; assembly: GCA_004024945.1. Lineage (NCBI taxonomy): Eukaryota > Metazoa > Chordata > Mammalia > Eulipotyphla > Talpidae > Uropsilus > Uropsilus gracilis. Next base: position 271,439 of record PVHY01000074.1, on the reverse strand, counting down.
CACAAAGACTTCTCTTAGTGACATGTTATCAAGATTTGAAATGTAGACATCAATTCCTTAGGAACTAAACACCAAAGGTATCTACTTTCTACTATATTGCTTAAAGACTAGAAAGGTGATCAGAATGATAATTAACCCTGCTGCAGTAATCATTTTGCAATATATTCTTACATCAAATCATCAAGATACATGCCTTAACTTACACAGTCATACATTAGTTATATATCAGTAAAACTGAAGAGGGAACAAGACTGCCATGAAAGAACAAGTACCCTTTATATTGTTTACTTCCCATCAAAACAATTAGAATACGGGACACAGTAGGTGCTGAATAAATAAGTGTTAGTGAATCAAAGCACTGAGTAGTTGAGCTACGATTTGAATCCAGGTCTGATTGGCTGTCCATCCCTAGTTTATCAACTATGTCATACACCTGAAGAGGACAGGATTGGATCTGACTTATTTTTGTAGCCTCCATATCCCCAAGTACATTGCGAGGTGTAAAATATGGTATCAATACATACTTACTGAATAAAATAACACTTTAGATTTCATCCTATAAATTCTTAAGTACTGAATTAAGAAATCAAAATAGAATGTGAGTACTTGTAGGGAGAGAATCTAGTTACATTTCTCTAAGAAAACAGCCCAAAGGAAGCTGCACCAGTAAAAGTTAACTGGAAAATTTCTTAGATAATAGAATCCCCTAAGACTTCCGCTACTAGATTTCATTTCCTCAGCCCACCCTTAAAGTATACAAAAATATATAATTTCAGATATAAAATTAGGTAGCTAAAAAACACATTAAAAATCTGGAATCCTTTAGCTCTAATGTTTACTCTCCAAAGTATGCTTATTTCCTTATACAATATTACAGTGGACTTCAGGATCACATCTTTTGAATAATATATAATTTGTTATCCATTATATAAAAACTTTACACCATAAGAAAACATTGATTTCAGTTTTAAAATTTGTTTTCTCCACGGAGTAGTATGTCATTGGAACATAGTATGCCAATATTCTCATTGGTATGAGCCACAGAAAATTGTTTGTTCTAGGAAGGTAAAAGGGGTTTCAGTAAACTGATCGCATGGGTAAAGGGAAAAATCAAAACAATAATGTCACAAAAACTCCATGAACACAGCTGTGTCAGATAAACAACATAGATGCACAGTCTAATATGCCTGCAAAGGGCTCTGAAAGCATAAATATTTCAGAAGACAGAAAAGTGATGATCATTATTATAATGTCATCCATCATCTCTTCCTGAGCCTGCTGCTCCAAGGATATAACCCTTCCTTTGAGGAACAGGATTTTAATCCTCTGCACCCAAAATTTTTACCTAGATCACAGAAAGGGTTTTTTTCTGTTGTTAATTTGCATTGGAATATTAATCACAGAAAGAAACTGTGCTATTTCAGCAGCAAAACTTATTTGAGAAAATATAGTTAGTTCTTTAAGAGTTAATAACTTTAGAGACAGTATATTCTAAAGGCTTCCTTAGCCAGTTTTCTACAGTACAGAATGATCAATAAAAATTAGTCTGTAACTATACCTTCCAAACATCAATTGGGAAGTCTGAGTTCACTGGAATGCCAACAAGTACTGGCAACCATTTACTTTTATAGGAAGAGAATGCTATGTTTGCATTGTTCAGTTAATAACATGCTAACAAGTATGTTTCCTGTAGGGTCACTAATGTACAGAAAAAATCATAATAAAGCACTGAATAGTGGACAGTCATTCATGCTCTATTGGTCTGCAGTTACCAGGGAGAAGAAAGAAAGTCCTACAATGTTAGGCAGCTATTAAAAAAAAAAAAAAGAGTACTTTCTTGTTAAAGCTCAAGAGAATCTGAAGAGGGAATAAAAGAGAAAAAAGTCAGACAGATTATGCTGTCAATTTTAGTTGTCATAATGTGCTTCAGAGATAAAACATTCCTCTGAATGGCAATTGAACAGATGGAAATTTTCATTTTTGGTTAACTGGATGGAAGAATTGGACCAGTACCTAAAATGACATTGAAATGAAGCTCAAACCCCCTCCCGAAAGAAGGAAACAGATGCATCACTCCAGATACAAAATAAATTATTGAACAGTGCATATATTATATTGGCATCATTGTATCCAACTGTACATCTGCACAATGTTTTAGTCTCCTGGTGAGAGAACAGACATTTCTGAAAGAGAAAATAGGCAACTATTGAAGAGAATCAGATAAGTATACCATTTGGGTAAGAAAAGCCAAACAACACTTCACTGAATTTAAAGTTATTCATGCTGAGAGAGGAAAAAAGAACTATAAATTATACTGATTTCAATGCCCTTGAACTTATACATAGATTTAAATGTGGTAGATGGTGAAATAGAAACCATTTTCAAGATTTTTATAATCTGAAATCAGAATGAATGAAGAAATACGTAACTAAAGAGTTAGGGTTGAACACCTTCTGTGCTTGATCTAACAGAGAAGTGAGTGATATGTTAAACTAAAACTACATTTCGTATTTTAAGCATGATTAGTAAGGACTCACAGGAAAGTGAGTCTAATAGGAGATCAACTTGGTAACAAAGTTAATAACTGACCCCAAGTTGTGAACTAAGGAAATGGGGTTGAAATGAACTCCTTTTCACTCTTTTGTGAGTGCCCTGGTTGGTGGTACCTTCCCCAAATTTCCTAGTTAGTTCCTGCTCCTTGTTAAAATTATCCAGACACAGCTGACACCACCCTATGCCTTTCACCTCAGTCTTTCTACCATCTTTTCACTTTCTCTCAAATAATTAAGCCTTTCGTTCCACTATAGGGGAACTACAAGGACACCCACTTAGAAGAGAGGTAAAGGTAACAGGGTCTGTTATTTTGTTTTGTTTTTAGGTTATTATTTTATTTGGCATTGGGCCAGCAACAATCCTGAGTTAGATCATAAGACAGCCATATATGTTTGAGCAGGGAAAACAGATCACTCCTGAGGATGTCTGAAGAACAAATCTTAAGTTTAGTACTGTAAGAAGGAAGTAGGGGGAACAAAAAAAAGGCCTCTACTACAAAAATATTTTAAATAACAATTATTCTGACTTTACTGTCATTAATTAAAATGTAATTGAGATTTTACTAAATATTTCAAGCGGCAGAATATTTTATCAGACATGACTCACAATCAAATTATATTAAATAAGGGTTCACTACACTGAAGACCAACTCATTAATGCCTCACAAGATTATTAGAATAGCACAGGCAAGAAAAAAACATGTTCAGTGCAACCCTACAAAATATTAATGGGGAGCAGATATGGGCACATGACATGAAGTACAAGTCTGCATTGGTGCACAGTCTTCATAATAGTATTCCCTTTAGAAATGAGGCTACACAGGAAAATCATTCTTTGCATTCTTCCAATCATTTTAAACACAGGCAAATGTGAAACAGAGCTCATTAAAGATATAGGAAGACAAATATAACCTAAAAGTAAAAGTATAGGGAGGTTGGGCCCATCTGGACTTATTAGACAGAGAAAAGCCTTAAGGGGAATCGCTGGGAATGTGGGATAGGAGAAATAGTTAGGAGGTAATTGGGAAAGGGGAACTCAAGTTGGCTACCTCCCTTGAGTATTTCTGCCAAGGAAGGAGAATAAGAATAGAACCTTCAGGAATAGTATCATGTGGTGGCTAGACGCCCAAAGAGTCTGCTGCTAGAAAAAGGCCATCGTATAATACAGTAATGATTCACAGAAGAATAAGAGAAAGAAGTGGACCAGAAATCATATTTTGTCCCTCTGACTCGTTCTGATGCTCTTATATTGAAACATAAATGGTTTCGTTACTTCTCTGTTAGTCATATTTGTCACTGTCATTCTATAGTCATTCCTATATTAATATGAGTGGAGACTTAGGTACATAAATGAAAACAAAAATTTACTTTTTAGAATTTAGGTGTTTTATCTCTAGTGGTCACTGGTTATGAGACTAAAAGAGGAGGTTGATGGACCATCACCAAGGAACCAGATGAAACCTTCTAAACCACAGCAGATCTAGAAGGAGTCTTAAGTCTTCCTAAATGTGAGCAGAGAGAGAGAGAGAGAGAGTCAAAGCGTGAGCCGGAAGGAAGCTGTACATTTTCATTTCAGGTTAAGTCTACCTCTAATTGCTCATCTTCACTAGGGATAGATGTTTAGGATTTGTATTTTGAGATCCATGTTTCTTTAGCAAATATAACATCAACATACCATTTACTGACATTAAACATTAAGTAGGCTATTTTATGAATAAAACATGTCTTAACATGTACTACGATTTAGAAAATATTGAAAAATAACCTATAAACAAATAGACACACATTCTGGGGTACGAGTTCGTACCCCTAAGTGTAAAGCTTCAAATGGGATAAAGATTAAAGTGCTACTAAAGAAACCATGTGTGGCAAATAAACACTAAATCTACTCATCTCTCCCTGAAAAGGAGCACTAGAGGGATTAAAGCTCTTTTCATTCCTTTGTTCACTTCTTTGTTGTTGGGTAGATTAACACAATTTTAATGTTGACAAACTGTATGTTCTGTTAAAAATTGATCCTTAAACATTATGAAGGTTTTACTGTTTATATATTTTTGCTTACATTTATATGTATTTCACAATATATAAACTTTATAAGAATTTCTTTTCCAAGACATGTTCTTAACATTTTTATTTTGTCAACCAATAGTCACTAAGCACAATAGGAAAAACAAACAAAAGGCTAGGAGGAAAAGTCAAAACAAGCTAACAATCAAACTAAGTATGCTACTGGGGGAGGGAGCGTGAATGGGAGTGGTCAGGGAGGGGAGGTGGTGTTGAATGCTGGGGAATACAAAGATGTGAAATATATATATAAATAAATGATTAAAAAATAGTAATTAAAAAAATAGTCACAAAGCAAATCCCAGACAAAAAGAAAAACCTGATCTGGAATTCTAAACATTGCTAGCTTCTCTGATTCGTAGAAGGCAAAAAAACATAAATACTACAATAAAGCAACATGATAGGGCACAATTTTTTCAAAACTTTCTCTAAGTAGTTCCAGAATAAAGTGCACTGACACCAAAGCAAGCATTTTCCAAAATACAGTAATTTGAAGGTATTTTGTTGTTGATCTAGTCTGAATACTAATTACCTTTTTTTAAAACAAAAATGAGGTGAAATTCATATAAAATTAACAATCTTCACATGTATAACTCAGTGGTATTCAGTACAATCAAAATGTACAACTAGCTCCTCTATCGAGTTCCAAAACATTGTTATCATCCCTCCCCAAAACCACATAAATATTAAGCAGTCAATACCTGTTTTCCCTTCTCTAGAGCACCAGCAATCTGCTTTTTATTTCAATGGGTTGACTTATTCTAGACTTTACAGGTAAGCAGAATGATATATGTGACCTTTCATGTACAACTTCTTTTATGTAGTATTAACATGTTCACAGGTTCCATGTTCCATCCATGTTGTAGCATGTATCAATATTTCATTTCTCCTGTGGTTCAGTAATATTCCATTGCCTACCACCCACTGATTTGGGTTGTTTTCACCTCCTGACTACTGGGACCAGCACTGTTAACTTTTTGAAGAACTGCTGACTTTCTCCACAGCAGCAGCAATATTTTACATTCCTACCAGCAATGGAGAAAGGTTCCAATTTCTTCATATTTTAAAATCACTCTTTTCTTTTTTTATTATATTTATCCTAATAGATGTAAAATGATATCTCATTATTTGACTCTGTATTAATCTTATGATTAATGATGTTGAGTATCTATTTAAGTGCTCATTTGCCATTTGTATATATTCTTTGGAAAAAGTCTAAATCATTTGTCAATTTTTTAATTAAGTTAATACTTTTTTATTGAGTATGAATTTTTTTTTGAGTATGAATTCTTACATTTGCAAATACTTTTTCCAATTCTGTAGGTTCCTTGTTTGCTTTCTTGATGTCTTTTGATGAACAATGCTTTTGATGTTGATGAAGTTCAATTTGCCTGTATTTCCTTTATTGATTGTGCTTTTGGTGTAATTTCTAAGAATCCACTGCTTTTAAATCCAAGATCATGCAGACTTACCCATAAGTTTTCTTCTAGCAGTTTTATAGTTTTAGTTCATATTTTTAAATAGTTGATCCAATTTGAGCTAGTTTTTATGTTGGCAGTCTCTTGGTTTTTTTCTTTTCAATATTTTATTTTATTATATATATGTATATATATTTTTACATCATTGTCTATACCAAGATTCTCCCACCCCTTATCACCTGTGAACCATCATAATCTCTTGTGCCCATCCTTTCCCTGACTTTACTGTCTTCCTCTTCTCTTTCTCTATGCTTCAGTTCTGCTGATAGTTTTAATTTTTTCTTGTCCATTTATTTGCTTGTTTTCCCTATATTCCTCCTATAAGTGAGACAATCCAGTATTTCTCTTTTTCTTTCTGGCATATTTCTATTAACATGATTCCTTCTAGTTCCACCCATGTTGCTGTGAATGATGTAAGCTTGTCTTTTGTGACTGATGAATAGACCATTGTGTAAATATACCATAGCTCTCTGACCCATTCATCTGTTTTTGGTCATTAGGATTGTTTCCATATCCTGGCTATTGTAAGTAGCGCTGCAATAAACATTCGAATACAGGCGTCCAGTTTGAGCTAATTTTTATATGTGGTATAGAATTACTGCAGAGAGAAGGATGATCACAGAGATTACAGTTGAGTCACAGTATCTTTTATTTTGCAGTCAGCACCCATCACAAATGTCCTTAACATTTTTATGATTTACTTGTTACTAGCCAGAGCCTCCAATATCCATACTGATTCACAAAATAAAAATGTTTCAGCATGTTGAGAGCAAATAAAAATTTACAGGTCTATTCCACATTTTTATTAAACAAAAAGACATTTTTAAAAGGTCATTAAGATACTATCATTACAAATGGCAAAATCTCTTATTGTTGGAACAATTTATTAAGAGTTCTCATATAGCTTATAATAATTCTCAAAAAATACAGATATCATATAACAACAATCCTTCAAAAAGAATACACTACTGTAAAAAAAGTGATATTTTTGCTTCTTTAGTATCAGTTTCTTAAAGGATACCATTAAATGTCAACTATTAAAATTACCCTTTAGGTTTCCTGAGTTTATGCACTCAATCAAGTTTATGGTTGCCCAAAATGTTCTTGAAAATGTCTACTTTTCAGCAATTTAACTACTAGTTACAAACTTAATTCTGCTAGCTCCCATTACCCAGACTCATTTCTGAGACCTTTTGAGCTCAGACATTTGAGTATTTTTTATTTCTATTTCAAAAGAAAAGCTAAAGGTGTGTGCCATATCCTGAGAGTCACATTAAGAACTTGCTTGCCTATAACCCAGCAGGACAATTGGCAGGTAGCCAAACAACCGCCTTTCTCTAAGATGCTAATACCTCACTTAGTGACTTTTAAACATCTAAAAATTTTGTTCTTGTATAAACATATACAAAACATATAAGACATATACAAAACATATAAAACATATACAAAACATATAAAAAAGACAAAGGGTAGGGAGGAAAAACAAACACATTAAAAGAAAAATTGGAAAGGGGTGTCCAAAAAGATTTTATTTGATAATGGGGACAAAATTGTCATTAAAATAATCCAAAAATTTTTATTAGTTGTATATAATTGTGTTTAATTATCTATTTTCTAACTAAACTCTAATATATCACATCAAAAGGTTATCAAGATTTAGTTCCCTGATTATGAATAAAAATAAGTTAACTATAACTCAAGTAAATTTTTTAATGGAACATAATCAACAGTCTTTCTATGAGACCTAATTTGAACTAGACTAATGGTTATATAGATGGCTAAAATCTGACACTGAATTTGACCTAGTTTCCATTTTTTATGGCATAATCAATTGTTTTTACATAATTTCCAACATTTTACTGATCTTCCTAATTTGAACATCCTGCTTAAATGAAAACATTTTTGTGAAGTCATATGCTGCTAAAGGAATATGGTACAATAGGGTTAGACAATCTTCTCTAAATGAGTTCCAGGAGAGACTGGTTGGAAACAATATCGCAGTTCCAAACATGTGTATATGTGCCACAGTTAGAACACAGCACTGTGATACTACAGTTGGTATGTGTCAGTGTTTCCATATAAACCTGCTGCTTTCAGATCTGTGAAACTGCTATAAAGTTCAACTTGGTTCTGAAGAATAGAACATTATTTTCAAAAGAAAAAAGATAAAAGCTATAATTTTAGCAGGCATGTTGAAATTTATACATATATATACATAAAGCAATAATAGCACTAAAGAAAGTTCAACTGGTATAAAAAAAGGATTTATTGTGTGGCATGCACTAATAAAAAGTAGCATACACTAACAAAATCACTTTAAAGATCATTTTTGTTGAACTATTCTGGAAAATTAAAATCTGGGATTTTAGGAGCTTTGGGACAGCAACAAGCTCTTCAGATCTTATTTTATAGATGAATAAAATTACATATAATTCATGTGTGAATTACACAAACATACAAAGAGACAAACAAGGTTAAGCTTTTAAATGACAATGATTTATTTTTCTTTGTAAGACTAGTAATGTGGTTTCTTTATGGAATAAAATTACAATAAAATATTTTAGCATGAATTTATTTTTAGACTTTCAGTATTTAGCAACAATTAAAAAGAGCAAAAACTCAGGGATAATTTAAGTTAGAAATACTTTTTAATATAAATTACGTTCATTTTTTAAACTTATCTTTGGAAGACTTATCTTTAGAAATACATCATGTCCTCAAGTCATGGAAACGTAAAGGTCAAGCAAGTGAATCTAAGAGTCACTAGGGGAAATACCTGTGTAAGAATCATGAAGGAATACAAGCCATCTCTATTAAAAATGCACTTTAAGATGAATGTGCTCTATCTATTGCTGTTCTCTGGTACAGATGGCTGAGTGGTCACAAAGTCTGAGGGAAGAAAGTACTTTGAAAAAAAAAAAAAAACTTTGAAAAATACAAGTGAGATGAATGCCCAGTAATGATGTGTCCAAATATCATTTATATTTTGTTATTCCATAATTCATGTCATTAATGAAATATAATTCCTTGAGAAAATGTACTAAACAAAGGCACATTTTCTGTATCTACAGGAATTTTACCATTGATTTTAAGTATTTTGCATGTATTCTGCCTTTGATTAAAAGTATTTTTGAAAGCTATATTAAAATATACATAAAGTATAAATAGCCCACTTTCACATTTTATACCTTCTCAATGGCTCATTATTTTACTTTTGAATACAATGACAGTATACACTAATCTTCAATTTTTGAGGAAATATATCAATATTAAAAATGCCCATATCTGAATATTATTATTTTATGATCTTGATCATTAAAGTATTTTAAATGTCATTACAATCTAGATTTTAGTATCTAAGTGGAAAATAATATATGAAAATAAATTTCTAAAGTATAAAATCTATTAATTTTTAAAAATACACATTTCTAGTAAAAGTATATATAACTATTTATTATATAACTATATCATAAAAGTATAAATAACAATTTATTAAAGAGATGAACAAAAGGGGCAGGGAGTGGTGCTAGTTTTGACAGGATGCCCATTTCCTTCCCTACTATACCATCTGGTTCCTAAATAACACATACACACACAACAATATATTTAATTCTTGGGGGAAAAAAAGATATTACTAGCACCATCACTAAGGATAGGTTCACTGCAACTGCAGGGAGACCTCAGAAAGAGCATCTTAAAAAAGAAAAAGAAAATCAAATTTTAGCAGTAAAATGACAGGGAAATCTTTTAAGTTTAAAGTGAAACCATCTCCAGGACTTGTATGTTCTCAAAGGGATTGCTCTCTTCATGCTTCTGCTTCTCAGGAGAAAAGCAGCAGAAGCACTGCAAGAAAGGAAATGAGATAAAGTTAGGCAAAGTCAACCCCCGTGGAGTCCATTTCCTGCAATGTAACAAACACTAATGAAACAGCCACTACATGTTAGGCACCAACATGAATGCTAAGGATAAAAAGGATAAACTTTTTTTTAAGGATAAACTTTAGCTTAGAAGTGCCTGCAGAATTTAACAAATGAATCTAAAGTTATAAAACCACCCCAGAAAAGCTCTGATTTTTATATCAAGATAAGCTTAAAAAGAATATATTTTAGATCAAGGTCTACTGCATTTGATACAAAAAGTAAAATAAATAGTAACAGAAACTATTTAAACAAAAATTTTCTATAAGGATTTTTAAAAATGTTATAATTCAATCACATACTCTTTGAAAAGTTCCCTTAAGTGTGGGTTCACAAACTATTAGTGCACTTACTTAGAAGCAGACACTTCTCACTACCATCACAAGCAAAATATTACATGGAAACCCAATATAGAAAATTAGATCAAAGCTAAATAGTGCCTTTAAAATGAGTGTAACTCAGAGATGGGTCAGCACTGTCCACCTTCATTTTGCTGATATCCCAAGAGTTCCTAAAGGACAACTAACTTAAAAGTATGTGTTGCTAGTTATGACTATATTTAATTCTTGCCAGTGTCATCAATGACTTTCAAGTTGTGAAATCCAGTTCTCAATTTTAAGTGCTCATACTACTTGATCTATGGAGCAGTCGCACTTGACAGTTACTCCTCTCCCCTCCTCAAGAGATGATTTAGCTCCCATGGTACCCCACTATCCAAGTTTTCCTTTGCTTTCTCAGTCTTATAGATTGATCTACCTCAGAAATTAACAGCACAGAACAAAGGAAAAAGTCACTCTCATTAGTTTTTAAAACTATAGGATTCAATATAATTTAAAATCAAACCATTAATTCATATTCCATAATCAAAAGAGAAAAGGCAAAAATAAAATAAGGAACAATGGGCAGAAATAATCACTGAAGCAAAAGGGATTTTTAAGACAACATTAAAGACTACTTTGCAAACTAAATAAATTTGAAGACCTAGATGAAAATGGATGATTTCCAAGAGAAATAGTTTGCAAAACTGATCCTGTTAGAAATAGGGTGCTTAAATAGAACATTTTTTGGCAAAAAAAAAAAAAAATTGAAAACTTATCAAAGAACTACATGATAAAATAATACAACACTGAATGACTTTACAGAGAAATTCTAACAAATGTTCAAAGACCACATAGTTCCAATAGTCTATGAATTGCTCCAGAAAACAGTAAAAAGAAAGCTCTCTAATTCTTTTAAAGAAATATGTAAGACACTGATACCTTAACCTCATAAATATAATGCAAAAAATAAAATTACAGGTTGATGTCACTAACATAGATGCAAACATATAAGCAAACATTACATTAAGAAAATGGCACACCATGTAAAAGTGGGATACATTTCAGGAAAGTAAAGTAAATCCAGTAGTATACTATATATTATACCAGTAGTGGTATATTAACAGGTTTAATGAGAAGCCACATGGCTATCTCCATTATCCCCACAGATGTTGAAAAATACTTTGAACATAGTCAATGCTCGTTTTTTTTCTTCAAAGCTCATTTCTAAGCCGGGCATGGTGGCTAGTGCTTGTAAGCTTCAGCCTATGAAGCGGCCGGGGCCTAGGGATCACGGTTGGAGTCCCGCCTGGGGCCCGTAGCGAGACCTAGTTCCAAAAAATAGCTGGGTGTGGTGGCGCACGCCTGTAATCCCAGCTACCTGGGAAGCTGAGGCTGGGGATTGCTTGAGTCTGTGGTACCCCAGGCAACGAGAGCCTGCGGTTCCACGGGCAAAAATAGCGAGACCTAGTCTCAAAAACAAACAAACAAACAAACAAACAAACAAACAAAAAATAACACCTCATTTCTGACTTAAAAAATATTCAAGAAAAACAGTTACTGCTTACTAGGATAAGATTAGGGGATGAAGGAGGGAGGAAACTGATATACAAAAGACATATGTCATTACATATATACCTCCATTTTCTTATACTGTTCCTTGGAACTACCTAGAAACAACCATACTCCAGTTCAATGAGCATAACTAAAGCACAGGTTATTTTTGTTTCTCAGGTTAGGGCTGGGAAAGTATACAGTGAGTCTGGGACATCATCTTGTGCCAGAAAGCTTGAAGAATGATATGGGGAATACCAAAAGAACACAATCATCAGGGGCTCTCACTAGTTACATCTAGAACTACTTCCTTATCAAAGTAATAATAATGGTCAATTATATCTCAAAAGGGAATAACAGCAATGTACTATATAGTCCACAGAGTAAAATAGTAAACCTAAGTAAATTAATGAATAAATACACTAATGTAACAGGAAGGGGTTTAAAATCACTATTTGGCAACTATGATAATAATCACAGCAGAAACCACTAATGAATCCCAAAACCAGTAAACAAGTTATTTAAATAACAGGATATTTACATAGTCTTGATGTATCTATCTTCCTATAAGAAACTTATTAACTACAAAGAAGAAAACAGCAACTTTATAGTAGAGAAACTTGGCAGACAATCAGTGATCAAAGTTTACAGAGCCATCAATAGAAAAATCAATATCCTATCTCTCCTAATACATCACTTACTTTTGTGCTGTGTCTGCAGGGATAAAAATGAATCAGATCTGGGGTGAAAGTATGAGAGAAATTTTTGTATTCTTCTTCCAACATTTTTGTAATTCTAAAAGTATGCTAAACGAGTTAAAGGAAAAACCTCTTAAATGGTCTTTCTGTACAAATCTCTGTCACATGCTTTACACAAAGTGAAAGCAATCCTTTTTCAAAAACACAAATGAAATTCTGTCATTTTTCTACTTAAAAACCTAGAAAAATTTGCCTTTTTATTCAGAGTAAAAGTCAAAGTATACTGCTATTTCCTCTAAGTGGGAACTCTCACCCTAGATATCCAATTAGCAAACTTCCTCACCTCCTTCAAGTCTTTATTCAAAATGTTGTCATTTAATGACGCTACCCTAAACTTTAAAATCTCAAACAACTTGAGCACTGCTGTTTACCTGTACTCTGATATGCTTTTTCTTTATCCCCTACCCCACTGTAACACATAATTTACTTATCATGTATACTTCTTATTCACCTGAATCCCTTAGCTAACATAAACTCAGTTAAGGACAGGGATTTTTTAATATTCTATTTATTGATATATTTGAAATGCTTAGACCCACACTTAATAAATATTCACTAACAGAGTAAATGAAGTTCCCAGTACATATATGGAAATGTTTCAACATGAAAAATACTATGTAACCTATAATGTTAGTTTATATTTAAATAGCTACTCAGTATTCTAATATATCTATCCTAATCTATACCTATCCTAATCATTCTTCAGGACAACCTCTTTATTTACAAGTTGTTTTCTCTAACTTTACAAATTTTATAAATACAGTATTAGTTGGATACAAAGTAAAATTACAAAAGATAGTTTTTCATGAAATTCAAAAAAAGATGTGAAAATCACAATAAAATTTCAAATTGAGATGACAGCCAACACAGTTAAATTAACAAGGATTCGAACATGAAAAGTAATTCAAAGATAATATAATATTCATCAAATATTAATAAAAACTATTAAAAATTTTGATGTAGTTCTTCAGTTCTGCAAAAAGGACACTTAATCCTACTGGAAAAGACAAAGGTGAAATGAAGAATGCCATATTATGCAATCACAATGTTGCCAGAAAAAAACTATGTACAAAAATCAGCTTTTGATTCATTCCTTTTTTAAAATAATTTATATGTATATATATTTCACATCATTGCATTCCCCGGGGTTTTGATTCATTCTTAATGTTACCAACTAGCTTTAACTGAAATGATATAGCAAACTGAAAATTTAGGTTTCCCTTTTCAACATACATACACACTGAGAATCATAACAAATATCTCTTTTTCGAAAACACTTCATCTTTTGAGAATCTTCACTCCTCTTTGAGGATGAGCAGAAAATGAAGAATAACAAAATACATAACGATGTAAAATATATACATGTGCAATCAATAGAAAAAAAATTAAAAAATATGAAAAAGAGAGGTGACTTAGAGACAAAGTCACAGAAGAAGGCTGGACAAATGCTTGTTTAATAATAGCTAAGCTTTTAATAAACAAAATATAGAAAATAAATGATTTTATGTGATATATTTAGTAGAGGAGGGGAAAAGAGTGCAATCTGTCCTTGGACCACAAGATGGAGGTACTAGTCACCTGGAAGGTAATAAAAATCAAAGAGAAAAGCCTGTGCAGAATTTGAATTACAAAACTAAATTTTTAATCATACACATTCCTAAGTCATTTTTGAAAAGTGGAAATTTATTCTAACAATCAAGTAGTAAAGTCTGCTATATAATTCTGAAGATATTTCTCCACCCCATCCATTCAACTGTCAGCTCTCAAAGACAAGCATGTCAATGCAATTTTGTAATCTTATACAGTAACTTATACTTTGAAAGTCTTAAAATAGTAGCAGAAATGAACTGATGAAAGAGCATCACATATTTTGAAAACTGAGAGGAATAAGTGAAAAAAGAAATCATTTCAGCTGACTTATATTAATACAGAGAAACTGGGTTCTGTATAAATATGCCAATACAAATGAGGTTTATCACTAAAATACCTTGACAAGTCAAAACTAAATGTACTATTTTTCCTCACTTGTTAAAATACTTTAGCAAATACATGAATATGACCAGTGCTATGAATAGTGCCTAATTCATAGTATTTAATAATACTAATTGTCATTAATGAAAGAACTGATATTGCCACTCTTAATATAAAGCAATTATGAAATCCCAAAGCAAAAGAGGACAAGTAACTCTGTTCTACACAACATATTTTCAGCCTCATTTAGAAACAGATATTAACATAACTCAGTGAGTCATTCATTATTACTTTCTATTTCTGTTCAGAAGATTCCATATTTCCCTGTAAGGGAAAGGTAGAATTTTACATTAAGGTTCTCTGAATTCATTTTAAAGTCCATATAAAGGATTGACAAGTATAACTTGTGAATACATTGCATTCTCCCGCTGCTTTTCTCTTGGATCAGTATGATACCCGATAAAGGAGGAACAGTAGGTATGGCTCTTCTCGTATGAAATAAGAACGCAACCAAAGATGACACAGAAGATGGTGGTATTTTCACTGCACCAAACTATAATTAAGTGTTTAAGCACCTATGTGCATACATGCATAGACTAAAACAATTTATAAAATCACAAGGAAAACATAAATGAAGTTTTAAAATGAAGATCAGAAAATTAAAAATCTAACCTTCAGACAACTTTGAGACAACAATCTATATAAAAAGTTTAAGTTGTTACTAGATATTCAAAGTATTTCAAATTAAGTTGAACATTTTCTAGATATCTCTAGAATATTCGCTCAATTTGATGATGTCCACAGTCATAATCATTATATGATCTCTGACAACTAAAAACAGAGTATTACTTAATGCTGAAAAACTTACATGTAAGATAATCTAAAATTCTTAGTCAATTTCCAAAACATAATTGCCATTTAAATCACTGCACATTACTGACAAGAAATAATACATAGCATCATTTAAACAGTTTATGAAGAGTAGTGCAGGGTTCACGTGGAGAAAACAGAATTTAATTAGAGACGATTTCTCTCTCCAATCAGAAAAGAAAAAAAATCTAATAAATTGGCAACCTATAATTTTTTTAAAACAATGTTGCCACCTGCTGGAAAAATCTGAAATGTTTTCATTATTCCCCAAATTTCAAGAAGGGAACACATTCTAAAGGGCTACCTTTTCATCTTCCAGTTGCCTACTGACTCAACACATACTTAATTCTGAACACTAGGTTTGTCTGAGTTTTGCTATTTTTAATTGCTTAATAATTCATTCTGGTTTTTTTTTAAAGCATACTTAAATACTAACTACAAATAGGTTCAGAGGACATCAAAAGTAGTGTAGTTCTAGAATCACAAACAGTAACAGATGATCCTCTGATAATACATTCATTCTGAATAGAAGAAAATAAAACTGGGTATCTTAACCATAGTTTGATGCCAGCAATAAATTTATATTTAGAAGGATGCTGGTGAAGTTCTAACCAGAACCATACTAAAAGAGTTATGGAAAAGATACTCTTACTTCTTATGAGAGTAGTTTAGTTCCTGAAGAGTAATTTGGTTCATTTACCATAAAAAAATATACCTCAATCACCTATTTTGGGAACATGTAAAACTATTCAGTTCCTATATTTAAAAAAATATGTTGCTTTGTTTTTACAATTCTTGGTTAAAAAATATCTCAATTCATCACACAACTATTTTGTGGGGTACCTACTCTGTACCCAGGTCCATGTACAGAAGTATTCAAAAATAAGACAACCACCTCATGTTTATGATGAGGATGATAATACCTAATTACATGTTGTCAAGAGGACACAAAATAATCAGAATTAGCACTTGATGAAGGGTGGCTATCATTAATTTAAGCATCACTGAAAAGACTAAAGGTTGTGTTGAATTGAAAGGAAAATGTGTGTCTAATTTGTTACAAATTAAATGTCTAAATATCAGTTTAAAATAACCACTGATTCATGTTTACTTCCCCATTTATGTCTGTAAACCCTACTGAATGAATTAAAGAATAAACAAGAGGTTGGGGAGAATGTAGTTATTCAGGAAAACAGATATAGGTACCAGCAAATGGCCAGAAAACAAGGCTTATAGATCTGAAATACTTAAACAGATATGTTGGCATAAAGCAGCATTAATAAATGTCACAAGAAATTTAATGAATGGTACAGGAAGGGCTGGAAAGCAAACTGAATAACTGTTTGGTCAGTGATTTAGCATAAACCTATAGGCCATAGAAAGAATCTATGAGATTTCCTAAAAAGAAATCCTGAGAAAATCCTAAGGTTAGAGCAGCAGGGCTGAGGAAACGACAAATAAGTGATTATGGTCACATCATAGGAATCTGGAATTGCTTCCACAGAGAGGCTGGTTATTACTAATGTCAACTGCTTATAGAATGTCACAAAATATGTATGGCAAAAGCAAACAAAGCTACTTTTTTATTTCTCATAGGTAACTGCAACTGTGATCTGATGCTGAGATTCCTTCTTGTAGCAGTTGCAATTAAAGAATTCTGAGCGCTGAGTACAGTTCTCCCAGAGAAATTCTACCAAAGCCCTATGGGAAGCCACAGGTACATAAGCATTCACCAAGCTGTCACCTGAAGCAGCCCATTTCAAGTAAAATGAGAACTGTACTGCAAAAGACATCAAAGGAAGGTAATGAAGAATAAGAAAATATACAAAATAAGATGGCTAGAATAAGACTAAATATGCTACTATTTTAAAAAAGTAACTTTTTTCCTATACCCATTCTCAAAGAAACTTTGTGTATGGTGTGAGTCTGTTGTATGTGGAGTGTGTGTTTAAAAGCAGCAAGAAAGGGAGTGGGAGAAACAGAAACACACAGATTTTATAAATTCAAAGACTTTAAAAACATACTAGCAATCATGACGTAAGGATTTCAGTACTCAATTCATACAAACAAAAACAAGTAAAGAGATCAACAGTAAACAGAATTACAGGGTCGCCATATAAATGTGAACAACAGGTATTTCACAACATTAAGGAATTGTTAATTTCTATACATAATAATGCTGTCCTTTTTTTTTAATGTTTAGAAGACATGCTGAAAAGTTTACAAGCAAATTGGAAAGATGTCTGGTTTTTCCTTCAAAATAACAGAAAAAAATGGCATGATAAAACACCTCTATTTTAAACTATTGTTCTCTCAATACATTTTTTTTTAAGTAAAAGGAAAAAAATTAAGAGTGGTGCATTGGAGTATGGAGGAAAAAAATTAGTCATGAGTTGATAACTGATAAAAGGAAAAAAATTAAGAGTGGTGCGTTGGAGTATGGAGGAAAAAAATTAGCCATGAGTTGATAAAAAATTAGCCATGAGTGAAAAGTATATGGAAGTTTATTTTATCATTACCTTGATTTTTTTTGTGTGTGTGTTTGAAATATTTCATAACTCAGCAGTCAAAAATGAATGAATGGATGAATGGATAAAACAAGTGATTCTCAGCTTAGGATAAAAGGTAAAATTTAAATAATATTCTTTTTAAAAAGAAAGCATCTACAAATGATATTAAGTAACCTTCAATTTTGAGTAAAATTCAATTTTAGATGTACAAACCGCCAACTTTTAATTATCAGCTTTAAATACTGACTTAGACCTCTTCTGATCTGGTTTCCCAAAAGTATTTGAGAACTTCATATTCAAAGATGATCTTTTTTATTTAATCAAAGGCATGAAATATAAAATTCAGAGAAATTTATTATAAATACTGTACTTGGCACCCTCATAATCAAAATGCATGTGCAAGTCAAAATGTACTCACATAAATATAGAAGGCACAAAAAATATAATTTGGCAGAGAATGTTTTCATGAAAACCTTAACACAAATTTGTTTTTGATCATAATTTTTTCAAATGTACAAAAAATGCTTCATTAAAAATAGAAAAAAATGAAAAATTCTTTCAGAATGTAAGATTTTCTAACAATACATTGATCTTGTATTTTCTAATTACTCATTTTCTAATTACAAAAAAATGAACAGCATTCTAATATAGCTGCACTATAAAGCTCTTCCTACTTGAATACACCTATTGGCATGGTCCTAGTGATCAGCGATGGAAAGAGGCTCCAAATATATATTCAAATCCTATATTCAAATCCTTGACACCTTAGGAAGGTCAGATCTATGCATACAATTGCCTGATTATAAAGTTGCCTCTCAGGTGTAACAACAAACTCTACTTACTACTATCCCACCAACGCAAGGTAAACCCTACTTCTTTTTACATTAAACCCTATTAGTTAGCCTCCATTTGCACAAACTAGTATATTACCACCCACCAGCTCTCTAGAATTAAAACAATTAAAGCCATTAGTCTCTCCTCTTTTCTTTCCCCTTCCACCAGTCTAACCATTCATCAAGTCCAAAAGTTTTGTCAAATCAAAACTTTTCTATTTCCATGATACTAGTCCAATAGGAACTCTTTCTAGAAATGTCATGAATGCAACCAAGTATTTTAGTGCTTTAGTTCCTACCCTCTTCCCTCTTATTTATCTGCCACAGGACCTCCAATGTCACCTCTCTTAAGTCTAATTATGTCACAAACATTTCCCTGTTGAAAGTGGTCACTGATTACCTGCTATGTACAGAACAAAGAACAAGCTTCAAATCTAGCATATTCAGGCCGGGCACGGTGGCTCGTGCTTGTAAGCTTCAGCCTATGAAGCAGCCGGGGCTAGGGATCGCGGTTCAAGTCCCGCCTGGGGCCCGTAGCGAGACCTAGTTCCAAAAAAATAGCTGGGCGTGGTGGTGCGTGCCTGTCATCCCAGCTACCTGGGAAGCTGAGGCTGGGGATTGCTTGAGTCTGTGGTACCCCGGGCAACGAGAGCCTGCGGTTCCACGGGCAAAAATAGCAAGACCTAGTCTCAAAAAAACAAAAAAAACCCAAACAAATTTAGCATATTCAAGGCACTTTTAATTGGACCTTGCCTATCTCTTCACCGAAAGAACATTTTCTTGTTCTTCAAAACACAAGTCTACCCTCGGGACTAACTTCTAAGCCCCGAGTATTTCTGACCCCTTTCTATAGCTGGCCAGCAATATTCTTACTATTCTTCTTGAAATCGTTATTTGTCCTTCAAGGTGTGGATCAAATGTTTCCAGCTGCTTATCTCCCTATGTTCTCTCAGTTTGAATTAAACACAAGGCATTCTCTTCTTCCTCTAGCATACCTCTAATAGTCTGAAAATTTATAAGAAACAACCTATTACTAATCTGTTCTTAGTTAAAGGGTGATAGAGATTAGCCTAATCCTTTTAATTTCACAATCTTTCTTTTTAAAAATGGAGGTAACATGCTTGACACTACTGTGTATGACTTAGGTGAATGGGTTCACACCTCCATCTCACCCTCCCACCAAAGCACCCATAGTTCTTTCCCACAAACTGGGTGCCCTCCCTACTTTGCTCCCAACCCTTACTCCAGTCCTCCTAGTAGCCTCTAGGCTACAGTCATATGCCTAGCGTCTGTCTACATAACAATCCTTCAAATCTCCTCCTAAGTCTTCTTTTCATAAGGTAAATTTCCTGAAGATTCACAGTAAATGTTCACAAATATATAACTTCGAGAAATTTTGACTATCAAAATCATCCCTATCTAGACATTTTCAGCTATCTCTTCTAAAACATCTCTCCAGAGCTAAACACAACACTTCAGAGCAGTTACTTTGCAAATTATGCACCCTTCCACTTCCAAATTTGGACATTCACAACATCTACTAGTGAATTAAGAACTCAGAAAAGTTCTTCAGTAAATAAACTTATTAGTTTAAACTGGTGCAGGTGTTTAAAAAATGTGCAAAAAAGGAGGTTAAAAAAAAAGAGGTAAAAATTACAAAACAAGGTCGAAAGGTTCTAGTCAAATACAAGAATTTGTTTTAGAACAGAAAACTGCCTTTATAAACATGAGATAAATGGAATCAAATGAATAAAAAGTCAGATTTTATAAATTAGATAGCAGAAATAAACTTTTAAAATTGTTTAAAATAAAGTTTAGACAATCTTTTACTACATAATCTACTATGTAGCTAGCATTCAAAGAAAATATATGGATTAATAACTTTGTTATGGAAAATGCCAACTACATGCTATATTCACATTTTTTTTTTTTTTTTTTGAGACTAGGTCTTGCTATTTTTGCCCATGGAACTGCAGGCTCACGTTGCCCGTGGTACCACAGAATCAAGTGATCACCAGCCTCAGCTTCCTAGGTAGCTGAGATTACAGGTGCGCACCACCA
Organism: Uropsilus gracilis; assembly: GCA_004024945.1. Taxonomy (NCBI): domain Eukaryota; kingdom Metazoa; phylum Chordata; class Mammalia; order Eulipotyphla; family Talpidae; genus Uropsilus; species Uropsilus gracilis. The sequence goes on along the minus strand of PVHY01000074.1, from coordinate 250,554 downwards.
TGCCCAGTTATTTTTTTGGGGGGACTAGGTCTCGCTATGTTGCCCCAGGCAGGACTCAAACTGCAATCCCCATTCCCAGCTGCAACTTCATAAGCTCTTGCTTACAGGCACATGCTACCGTGCCCAGTTCTATATTCACATTTTTTATCCTGAAATGCCAATGTGATTTTTTAAAAAGTTAAAATTTTAAAAATCAATCCTGAACTTAAATTCAGATGAATGAATAGTACTTGAGAGACTTATTTTCAATTATATAATACCTTTTCTCTCATTAATTAATGTTTATGTGGAAAATATAGCATTTCTTTGATAACTGGCACCACACCAACTAACTAATTATAAAGTCATATCTTCTAAAGGATTCTTAAATATTCTTTTCACTGAAGATGCTAAATGTGCAACATCTATGCAATTCAAAGAAAACTAAAGGAGACCTAAGAAGAACCAACTTTCTCATCAAGACAGGAAATTGAGTAAGATAACTCACTTTTAAAAACTTGCTTTAAAACAGTAGAAGGCTTAGGAAATGTGTAACAGCATTAACAGAGTGTATAACTTGTTGGTACTATAGACCTCAATTATCTAAGAATCAAGGCCCTCAATTATTTGAAAATCAAGAAAATCTGATATTAACATCATACAATAATTCTACATCAAAACTGCCTGATTTTTTCAACCGAGAACAGAAATACAAAGAATCAAGAATCAATTAAGTATAAATTGACATAAGCATTTTGGAAAAGAAATTTGCATTACAAGGAATGATAACAAAAAAATCAATATTTTTTTTAATGGGCAAAAGATTTCAACAGATACTTCACCATGGATATGCTATGGATAGCAAATAAGCACACAAATAGATTCTCAACAGCTACCACATCACACCTATGAGACTGGCTCTTATTCAAAAGACCAGAAACAACTGCTGGTGAAGATGTGGAGAAGGACCATTACCACAGTGTTGGTGGTGATGCAGACTTGCCCTAATCCTCTGGAAAGCAGTGTGAAGGTGCTGCAAATGGATAACCTCTGCTGCAAAACGGATACACTGAATTAAACCCATACAACTGAAAGTTACTTAGCAATAAAAACCATACTGACACATGGATGGCTCTCAGCTACATTATAATTAGTGAAATAAGTTAAACTCAAAAGACTACATCCTGCTAAATAACAAAGAAAGGCAAAAACTATGGGAACCTAAAACAAACCAGTGCTTGCAAGGGGTGAGGAAATTAATTCCTAAGGAGTAGGAGGGGATTTGGGGGGGTGGGGGTGGGGAATGATGGTTCTATACCTTGACTGTGATGATAGTTATGCAACTCTTGTATTTGTCAAAATCATGGAACTGTACACCAAAAAAGAACAGATGTTACTGTAAGTAAATTATACTTAAATTAAAAAGTTAGTCTGCTCTTTGGTCTATTTTTTAATGTTATTGACAATTTATGGAAAACATCTTTCCTTCTGTGTGTAATTTGTCAAAAAAAAAAAAAGCTAAGAATTACCGTAAATGAATGGAACGCAATTTTGAAAAGGTCTCAGTATTTCTCACAACTGTTACTGTCTATAACTTTCACATGAAGGGAGTGAGAACTGAGGGCATTCCAAACCAAGCCTTTCTGACTTCAAAGCCTAAGTAAGACCTTTTGCAAAGAGGTGACAGAATAACACACAAGAAAAAGGTTAGGGGAGCTGCTCCGTGGTGTGATTTCAAAAGACAGCAATTCTCTGATCGCCCAATTCCAAAACGGAAACACCACGGAGGCACGCACTTAGCAATGAGTTCAGCGGCCCGGGGGAGAGCAAAACTCGAGGGCAAAGTAACATCGGGAATCTTTGCGGGGATCTCTTTTCCACACTGACGTAGTGGGTATGGACCCCCTTCTGACAGGCTTTGGTTGTGAGTTAGTTATTAGACAAGGCGACAGGGTCAGGGCCAGAGCCACTGAAAAAGATCTACACAGACCCAGGAAAGCCAGGACACTAGAGATACAACCTCTTCGATACACCACGCCCGCCTGGTACAAGGGGGAGGAAGGGCCACTTCGCTGCCCCTCCCGAGACGCCGTGGTAAAAGACCTCCGTGGATTTGATCCCGTCTGCACACCCAACTGCAAAGGTCAATGAGGCCCGGGCATCCTCCGCCCGCGGGGCGTGCGCAGTGGTCGCACGCTGCTCTGACAGGCTCACCCGGCGCAGGGGCACGAGTCCCCTCCGGAGCAGCGAAAGTGGCCAGAGCAAAGGGAACAGTGCGGTGGACAGAACCGGGCGGTCCCGCAACTGACGGGACAAGTGTCGCACGTGGCGTCACTTTCCAATCATCTCCCAACGCCCTCAACGAGCAAGCGCCCGCTGCCCGCGCAGTGTTCTCACCTCTCCAGTTCTTATACTCTGCTATATAGTAGTATTTGTTCCCGAACTGGTCCGTGCCCACGTGCTCCTTCACTTCCTTCGACAGAGCTCTCCACAGGACGCGGAATAAATCCTGAGACAGACCCATGCCGTCGCCCGTCTGACAGCGCCGGTCGCAGCCCGACCAGAAGAGACTGCAGTTCAAACACACCAGTCGCTGATCCCGCCCACCCGTCCTGACGAGTCCCTCTTGCGTTCCTCGCGCTCTCCAAGTAAGGGCGCTCGCCATTGGTCGGACGGCTTCATGTGGACCAATAGAAAACACCTTTGTTGGAGTCCCGCCTCTAAGCTCTGTCATGGCGGCGTCCAGTGTTCAGGCCGGAGTGAAGGAACAAGATGCTTTTGGGGTGTTTGTCGGCGCGACAAGCTGGTCTGGACGACCCTCTTCGCCTCAGGAGAGCGGAGTCCACCAGGAGGTAAAGAAAACCTTCTATTCCTCTACGTGCTAGTTATAATCTGGATCACTGGCAGTAAGCGACCACTGTTACCTTACACTTTTCAGCCAAAGTAGACTTAACTCTTTCTGCTTTTTCGGATTATGAAAATGCGGAACTTTTAAATACATGTAGGCGGTTGTGTGGGCACACGGGCAAGGCGAAGTCCACTATAAACCTAAAGAATAGCTTGAGTCTTACTTTATTCCCTCTTTCTCAGTGTAACGTCCCTCCTCTCCCCCAAGGAGTAACTGTTCAAGGATTCGTTCGTGGTTTCATTCAACCGATATAATTAGGGAGCTCCTGTGGTGTGCCAAGTAGTATGTTAAAAGTGAAGCGTAGGCCAGGAACTGACAGAAGTTTAGCATGAGAAACAGACAACACTGACAAGAGATGAACCTAGAGTAGTAGGCAGAGACTAATTGAGATCTAAGAACCTAGTCTGCTTGATTAAGAGCTATGAAGTTAATAATAGTAAGGTGACAACCATTGCATTTTGTCTTCTACTTGGAGAATGGATGAAAGTTGATAATAGCAGTGGGAGCCAAGTGATGTGGCTGTAGTCCTCCAGCTGAGAGCACTGATGGATGCCTGAGCCAGGGAAATGAGAATGAAATAAAGGGTGTGACAATACTTTAAAAATATTTTAAAAGTGGAGTCAACCAGTCATAGAAATCGATTACATATAATGGGTGATGAAAAGGGAAGAATCAACACTGATTCTCAGGTGTGTGCTTTATGAAGCAGACTGAACGATGGTGACATCTCTACCCCAAAAGGGAACAAGCTATACTTTTAATTTTGCCCTTAAGAGCTTTCAAGAAACATGTGAATGTTTTCACTTGGAAAGTGGAGAACACACTTACATATGTATGTTTGATGGTCAGGAGAAATTGAGGTATCTTTATATAAGATGACATGGAAGTGAGCAGATGAGATCTAACTTTGTAGAATCATAAGAGAAGCAGTTTAATGACAGAAACCTCAGAAATAGCACACTTAAAGTTGGGCAGATTAGGCTGACCTTCAACTAAAAAGGAGTAACTGGAAGAATTGAAGGAAACCTGGGGGAGCACATGGTATTAGGGATGCTGAAGAAATACAGTGTTTAAGAGGTAACTGTTCTTGCTTCCCAGCCTACTTCTCATCTCTCAACATCCCATTACTCTGCTTTATTTTCTTCAACTTATTACCACTGAAACTGTATATTCTTACTATTTTGTTGCATCATAACCCCTATGAGAAAAGGTATGTGCAGTGCTTAGAAGGGGATTTGGTGCAATTTATATGATTTTTGTTTAAACAAGTGTTAAAAAAATTTTTTTTGGTCACATTTTGATCAGTTTTGAACATGATTGGAGTTTGTATCTACTATTCTTGCCCTATTCCCACCCCTGTTGAAGAATAGTTTACAATTCCTTCTTGGTCCATCATCCATTCTAATAAGAGCATATATATATATATATATATATATATATATATATATATATATATATATATATTCCACTGACTGCAAAAGCTCTAGCAAAATTTTTATGTATTAAAATTTGGTAGTCTGTTTTGGTAATATTAGTTTTTCCCTACAGCTCTTCCATTATGATTAGCAAAATAAATAGTAGAAAATAAGTGAACTTGCCTATTGTCTTATCTTTAGTTTCCTTGAAAATAGTTGTACTTTCTTGAAAGGGAGTACTTTCTTTTTTACTTAGAATTTTCAGAAATCATATTAAGAATTTAAATCATGTAAGCAACTAAGGGTCTGAAAAGTTGGGTTTCTTGGAGTCTTTTAATTACAAAAACTTCTTGTTTGGGGCAAGCTGCTTTTGACAGAGTTCTCTGTCAAAATTCTGGGTCTCAAACCTCTTCAGTAGAAGAAATAAAAATTCAAAATATGAATTTCTCCTAACCAATTTTCCAGGTCAATTCATCTGTAAATAGATTTCATTGCCTCTCTGAAACATGCTAATTTTCTGAGCATACATTTTTACACTTCTGACTGAAAATCTGTAGTATTCTAATAATCCCATGCATGTATTTCCCCTTAATTGCTTTGGTTGCTTCCAAAAGTCATTATTAGTCCCTAATCCCATTAATGCAAGTTTAATTATTCTGATTGATACAGCTATGTATGTATGTATGTATATATTCTAGAAAATCTGTCTAGACATTTGTCTAATAATGGAAAGAAAATCATTAAGTTTCCAATGGTAAACAACTTATTCATAAAAATAGAAATTTACATTAGACATATGAACAGTTCTAGAAACTAGAAAACACCAGAGTAGGATCTACTAATAACAAGGGACTGCAACTCAGGAACCAAACTTAGCCAGTCTGTCTGATAGAAAGAAAGGTCTTTGTGCATTTGCTAAGATTGCTAGAAATATTTCATCATATCCCCTTAAGAAAAAATTGCCCAGTGAACGTTAATCAAAGAACAATTACATATAATGGAGGGGGCACCAGAGGGAGGAGAGAGAGGAAGGTATCCCAAGAACCATTTAGTGAGGTTGTGATTTAAGCTAAACAAAACAAAAAGTTGAAGCTAAAATTGAGTAAACAGAAAATTTAAGCAACCATTTGCCATAGAAGCGATAAAAGAGTAGTTAAATATTTTACAGTCAGCATAGCACGAACACCCATCAATCAAAATGAATACAGGCCACTAATAGCCAGTCTGTAATGTTGTGTAGCAAAGAGATTGGAAAAGTGATTTTAAAAGATACCAGGTCTTGCTCTTTTTCTTATCTTTTTCTCCCCAGTTTCTCTTACCTTCCTTTATATTGCTTCTCTCGTTTTTTTCCCCCCTTACCTGCTCTGCTGTGCCATCCACTCCCTGCGCTCTCTCTCTCTTTGTCCCGTCCCCTTGCCTTCTACCTCTATGTCCAAAAACCATCTCTGGGTTTTAGGATTCTGTAGAACTCAGAACTCAACTTCTCACAACTGTGGTTTGCCATAGCAAAAGTATACAAGGTCAAACCCAGTGAAAAGAAAAGGCACATGAATGAAAGGTGGAGGAGCCAGGCACAAGCTTCTAAGAGTCCTCTGCCAGGGAGTCACACTGGATACACTTGAGATCTTAGCACTGAATTATGACAACATAGCAGAAATGTCTCTCAGAAGCTCATTAGAAGCTCAAGGCTTTGGGTTATAAGGTACGAAGTGACCACAGAAGTATACTCTGCCTAGTATGAGCCCAAATTCCATACTCCTAGAAAGCATGTACTTATCATAAAGCATATTGTTCCATGTAACTTAGACACATTGAGTTCTTCTTACTAAGAAGTGATGGGAATCCTCCTGAAATCCCAGAAGCCAAGGGCCTGTTGTGCAAGCAGGCCTTTCTAAGGCTAAGTTAGGTCTGATACATTGACTTGTTCTTGCACACCTTGCCTCCTTGCACATACCTTTCGTATTTCACTCCCCTTTCTCTATTTTATTGCCCCCCTGTCCCTTTTTCATCTTAACCCTTCTTTCTAGTTCTCAAACAGTTCAGTCCTAAAGTCTTTAGTTTGGGCAGAGGTAGGCTTCCTCACACAGGTAGGGATTAAGTTGGCCTAGAATGAAGTGTTATTTCTGAACTTGAGCAGGTTGAGGAGGTAGTTCAAATGCAGCAACACATAAGCTCAGGTAATAATTATGTGACAGAAAGCGAAATAAACGCCAAGCCAGGATGGAGAAGAGGTTGGTGGTAGACATGGGAGATTGGTCACATGCAAAAGGTTGATCAAATATTTTAAAAATAATTGGTGGCCACATTTCTCACAGGAGAAGGAAACTCAAGGAAGGGATAATTACCTTGGCACATGCTTGGTCTTTGGTTTGCAAGAACATATTGCTATTACAGAGTTCAGATGCCACTCAGCCAGTTGTTAGTGGTGTGCTTTTCGGCAAATTCCTTGTGTCTTAGTTTTATAATCAAGAAATATATACTTATGATACATACCTTATATATCATCTAATAATTGAAAATCTACATAAGATTATTATCATTGATTACAATGTCAACAAATGGTAGCCTCTTAATTACTGTTATCTGTTAATATTGGCTATCAAAGTGAGACAAATAGTTAAGTGTTACACACTGGTGATTTGAACCAAAGGATAAACTGTCTTCCAAAAGACAAAGAACCATGCATCTCTTTAAATTAAACACTTGTTGCTGCTAAAGTGGTTTCTAATATGCTTAAAACTACTAGTATTATTACTGTCAATGTGTAAAATTATCGCTTTCTACTTCTAGCGTTGTGCATTATTTTTTTAATAAAGGTAATATGAAAGGCAAAATTATTTTTTTTGCCTTATTATTATTATATTATTATATTATTATATTATTATGTTATTATGTTATTTACATAACATGGCATAATTTTGATTAATAATGAATTTAGAAAATCATCTTGGTTAAATTATGTGAATCCTTTTTAACAGCCAAAAGATTAACACAAGTTCTATCAATTAACATTCACTGAGCACATACTAAGTGTTGGGCATTGTAATGAGCATATTTTATGTATTAACTCATCCATTTTTAATAGTCTTACCAAAGTAGTGATGATTTACAGGTATGGTATATGAGAAATGGTGTCTTTTTAATTTGTGGGAATACTTATTAATCCTTTTTATTTATAAATATTCAGTTGAATGTGTTTAAATGTGTCTAGTGGTTGAAGTGAAGATAACAACTACTTGGTAAGTGTTAAGCCATAAGAAACACTTCAGATTTTTAAAAAATACTGTAAACTTTTATCCACTAGGTGTCCTCAGCTAAGTTGAAGTTAGCAGAATTTAGTTTTGTTCATGAAAATTTGTTTGTTCCTAAATAGCTTAATAGAATATAATCTTTAAGTGTAAGATAATGCTTTAGTACAAAGTCTTTAAATGTAATTGTTAGTACTATTGACTTTTTATATATTTATATGTCTTTAAAATCTATACATATGTGATATAAGGAAATGTAAATATTAACCTGCAGTTCTTGTACTATGTATAGTCTTGATAAAGTAAGGAAGTAAGGACTTTTCATATTAAATTTCTTTCCTGTTTAGTTTTAACCTCCCATCACCTTTCAATTTTTTTTATTTTCTTAAAGGATTTTGGCACTGGAGTTAAACAAGGACAGAGATATTGAAAGGATCCATGACAGTGGAGTTAACACCCTTGACATTGAACCGGTTGAAGGGAGATAGTAAGTTTATTATAATTATGCAATTATTTTTCTGAGAGGCAGTAAAATCATGCTTTCAAAATATGTAAAGTTTCATAAAAATCAGTAAAAATTCTACATTATGGCATTTTAAATCTGATATTACTAATTTCAAGTAAGCCCAGAATATCAACCCTACAAATTATATTTCCAAATGTATTTCCAAACTAATTTAATATAAATAGATCTATGTAATGTAAATAGACTGTTAAGTCGCAAACACTGAAATTCTTTTACAAGCAGAGAGGCCTTTTAAGTGCTGGGGTGCTACTTAGAAACATAGCCTTAGTCTTAAAAAATCCAATGAGAAAACAAATATGAAAAGCAAAAATATATTATGGAGAATTCATTTGAAACAAACCAGACTTTTATTTGAATCCCCCCTGATTTTATTACTGTTTAATCAACTATATGACCTTGAGTAATTTACCTAACCTTTAAAATTCTCAGTTGCCTTTATTATACAATAATAAAGTTCACTTTGCCTAACAAGTTCACTTTGAAAATTGACTTAAATATAACATGATTAGCTTATGACCTGGCATATCATAAATGGGAGCTACTAATCAAAAGCATTATCACCTATACTTTTATCCCTTTCAGTCTTTTCTCCATATAGTAACCCAAGTGCTTTGAAAAATGCAAATCTGAACATACCATCCCCTCACTTAAAATTTATTTTGATCCCTCATTACTCTTAGAAGAAAGCTCAAAATACTTCATGAGGTCTATAATTAGAACAAGTTTCAAGTAACTGAAAAGAGATTGTTGTGTCTGTTTTAACATTCACCCCAATATTTTATATTTTAGTCAGATATTATTTGCATTTAAATAAACCAGGATAGGCTTAATAGAATTCTGTGTTTTGCTTTCACCTTCTGTTGTGTTCTTAGTATATGAGAAACATGTACAGTGAGCAGATTGTCTCTTTAACACATGGTTAAATCTAGAAGATGACCAGTGATAATTTATCTTTTTCCTGAATCAGAGATAGTCATAGGCATCTGCTTATAAAATAATGCAGACATGAGCCACAAAGGGTACCTGATTTGTTCTTGGTTGCTGGTGGAAAAAATAGTTTTCCTGTCAGCCACTTGAGTTAGTTATTGGTTATTTGATGTTTGAAGTATCAGACCCCAGTAGACTGCCATTTGGCAGAGTAGTGAGAAATGTGGGGAATTTTTTTTATATAGTATATTATATAGTATATGTGCATGACATATGAGTGTGAAATACAGGCTGAGAATGTTATCACTACGTTGGTTTAACCCTTTATTGGGTGTTAAAATCTACAGCTGTCTATTTCATTGTTAGTGAAGACTTACATATTGTATGAAGTGCAGCAAAGAGAGAACTAAAGAGTAAAATGTATATTCAAAGGACAATCAGTTTTCATATAATTTATACAAAATAATTGTTAATACTTGCCAGTCACCTTGGGAGTTGTAGTATTACTGCTGAAAACCAAAATGGAAACCAGAATACACAAATCTGATAAACATAGTTATTTTAAGAATTGCTTTCTGAAAAAAACATTTTAACAGGTTAAGATGCACATGTCATTATGAAATTTGGATTTTCTTTATGTCTTCTAAAACTCCTATATTGTATTTATTCATCTTTAATATCAGTTTTTATCTTATCCATATAAAAACATGAAGCTAAATCTTTTATCTGTTTTATTACTAGAATAATACCTCATTTAAATAATGCCAATGCTACTCTACTTAAAGTACAAAATACTTTAAGTATAAAGTCAGTAATTTCAATAAAGGCTTAATATTTTCACCCAATTAGGAAATCAAAGGAAAGTGGAGGTCATTCTTTTAAAAATGATGAATTATCTGACATTATTGTAAATATCATTTATATTAAAAATATAACTTTGAAAATTATTGTTTGTTTTTGCATTGCTAATACATGTAATAACACAGGGAAAAAACATTGCACAAAGTTCAAATATGAAGCAAAAACATTTTTGGAATTGGTTGTTGTGCTCATGTCAACTATTTTCAAACAAGCTGCAACATTTTATCAATCAAAATAAAAGTTGTAGTTACTGAAAGTGACACATATATCTGTAAAAGCAATTAGGGTAACTGCAAAATGTTTGTGATGAAGCTAGCATTGAATATTAGAAAAAGAACCAGCATGACAATTGATGTCTTTTTCTACTATCCATTAGAACTGTTTGTTAAGACATGTAATAACATTATAAAACAACTTTGAAAAAAGACCTTCAAATTAACCTAAATGATCTATAAATCAGTATTGGTTTCCTCTTTTAAAAAGTCTATAAATTACTGCTACTTGGATATGCTTTAGTCAGGAATCCTTTATAACTGGCTCACAAGATAAGGAGCTGGTAGTAGAATACTAACTTACTGTGCACAGACACAGAGTTTAGATGGCTTGAGATATTTTTGCAGCAAGACTTTCAGTCAAGGAAAGTATGTTAATTTCTAATAGAAATTCCTTGTCATAGACAGAAACTTTACGTAGCAAAGAGATTAATCATGGCAAAATTTGAAAATCAAGGTGTAAAACTTAATAATGAGTATAGATCATGATGTTTCCCCACCAACCACAAAATTTAATCCAGTAGAAAGAAACCATCGATGGCTCTTAAGATCTCTGTAGTATCAGCATCTATACCAGGAGCTATGAAAGCAGTGGGGCATCTGATAGACCTAAACTCTAAGGTAACTGACAGTTGAAAATTCAGCAAGCCAGTTTACATATAAGATCTGAAATTGGGAGAGGATCGCATACTCCAGTAATACAGGGGTCCACAGCAAAACGCTAAAGGATGGAACTAATCTAGGTCCTGTATTCTTTCCAGCTCAGTCAGCTAAAATCCCAGATGGGGCAGACTCTTACACTGAAGAAAAACTTCTTGAAATACAGTCCAGTCTGAATAGTACAGAGACAGTAGAAACAAAGGAAAAGATAACACAGCTAAACATTTGGAAGCTGAGCAAAACCAGGAAATTTCTGAAAATTTAAACATACTGCCAAAATATAAAAAGAATGTTTTAAAATTGTAAATATAAAAAGTCCAAACCAAGCCTCCCTTCTAAAATTTGAATAAAACTAATTTTGCAGGAAAGTGCGCAAAAGTGCAAGACTATGGTAAAATTCCATACAAAATTATTCTAAGATCAAAGAGAATGAGTAGAGAAATGCCCTTACTGACAATGGAGTTGTACCAGAAATATATGTTTACAGTAGATGAGAACTCTGACTTAGTATTTGATTACTAGTGGAAAGTCATTTGAAAGAATAGCATCAGTTGGAATTAGAATACCTCAGAAATGAGAAGATGAGCTGAAGAATTAGAAATAAGAAAATGTTTCAGAAATGAAGACCAAAGCATAAAGAACACAGACAAATAAATATAAAAGGTTAGAAATGCCATAGAAATAGAAGATGGAAAGGAGAAAAAGTTAAAAATCAAAAAGAAAGAAACATGTAGGCAAAAAAGATCTAGCAAATATAGTAACTGCTCTCAGAGAAGAAACTGAAAGGAAGAAAACTGAGTAAATATTACAACTACCACCCAAGAAAATTTCCCAACAGTGAGTAAGATCTTAAACACATATATCCTCTTGTAAAAAACTTGTGGGGGACTTTAAGCCCAAAGAAATATGGATTTTAACCTAAGTAGTTCAAGGAAATGTAACTCAAGAAATTTACATCCAGCTACATTAGTTTCAAGTAGAAAAAAACAAATGGTCAACAACAAACAAGAATTCAGGGAGTATTGTTCTCAATAACCCTTCCCTAGAAAATAAAGATCAGAGCACCAGAATGGAGCATTTACTTGAAAATTGTGGCTGAACAATGATCTTATCAAATAGCAACCCCTTACATGAATGTGTAACTCTGTAGGTCCACTATGCATTGTGAATTCTGGGAAGACAGGAACTGCCTGTCTGTTCAAATCTGTGTTAGCTGAGTGCCTCGTATATTATCGGCACTTGGTTTTCAATAAGTACTTTCATTCTGACAGATCCCCTCTTTTTTTGCCAGATAATATAAAAGACAGGGGCCCTCTGCATTTGACTTTTATTTATACTCTACGTTATGATTTAGCTGAAAATGCCCCCCTTTTCACAACTATTGAAAATGAAGAGAACGGTAACAGGACTTCCCAGGGATTAGAACACTAGCATCAGTAGTAGCTGGTCTGTCTGATTCCATTTTCATTATCTCATTTATGACTAGGACATTTAAAATAGTTTTGTGATATTTTGCTTTCTTAAGAAATATCTTTTGCCACTTTGTTTCTGCTGTTTTTTTTTTTGTTTTTTTTTTTTTAGGATTATGAAAGTAAATTTTATGGGATCACAAATTAAATGTATTTATTCTTCTGTATCTATTAAATTAAGAAATGTTAGTGGTTAGAAGTCTTCTGTTAGAGAAAATTTACTTTGTACTTGTGGTCATATTACAGTTGGGCATTTGCAGATCAGTAATTTTCAGAAGATGTAATTACAAATAAATGGATTACATAGAATGATAAATTAATGTGAACTTTTTTTATTATCAGTATGTTGTCAGGTGGTTCAGATGGTGTGATTGTACTTTATGATCTTGAGAACTCCAGCAGACAACCTTATTATACATGTAAAGCAGTGTGTTCCGTTGGCAGGTGTGTATTAAGAATATAATTCATGAATTTATAAACAGTTCAATATATTTTGCATTAGATGCAAAACATGAAAACTGCAGTCATATGAGTACCTTAAGCAAACTGTTCAGATGATATGTTCATGGGTATTCCTGACATTCTCTTGAAAATAAGTGAAATTCAGGTACAGCTGTTTTTAACATGTGATTTTCCAGAAACAACTTTGTACGGCTTTTCAAAAAGATTTTATTTTAAAATGTTTGATTTTGTTCTACAACTACTTAGCATACCATATAACTGGTTTTTGACACCACTTATTAGGTTTTTTATGAATCTTGTAAGTAATTATAAACATTCTATTTTTCAACTGATTAATAGAATGAAAGCATTCATAATTAAAAGCAGTAATTACACTGACAATCCCTCGCCAAGCAGACACATGTGCACACACACCGCTACCCTTTTCACTTCTCTCCTTAAAGTCACTAGACTTAAAAACATGTTACTTGTCTTAAGTTGTCTGACTGTTCTTTACCGGCTTCCAATCTTAACAGTCTCATTCCTTAAAAGGGACAAGAATTCCTGTTAAGTCTCTAATGAAATATCTTAGTGACTTTGCAATTTATTCATAAGTTATTCATCACCTATATTTGATCTGGTATTAAGCAGAATTTTGAATTAACAGAAAGAAGTGTTTAGGATATGCTTTCAAGGGGAATAATGTTCATGAGCACTAACTCCAGCATCTGCCCTTTATAAAGCTGTTCTCAAAGCATTAAAATATTTGATGCATAAATAAGTCTGTGGTATATTGGTGAGGAAATGTATGACTGATTCTTGGCTCAACACTTCACTTTGGGAATACAGATTTTGGAAACTAATTACTTGACCTTCAGATTATTTTGTCTCAGAGATAATTATACTTGCCCTGTCATTCTTAGAAGTTTTCTGTGAAAAGTAAATATCTTTCTACAAGCACATATACGTGTAAAACCAGTATAAAAATGAAAAAATATATAATTATAAAGAAGCTTGGAACAAAATAAAATGCCACCTCACAACTCTGGAAGTACATTTAATACTCTTCCCTATCATAAAAATAATAAAACAAAAGCATCTAAAGTGTCAGTTGCATCAATTAATTTAATTCACTTTTATTTTATCTGGGCTAACACTTTAGCATTGTTTAATTTGTTAGATGGCAGATTATTATTTTTTAATTAATTTTTATTGATTATGCACACATACACACATATATCACGTTGTCTACCCTGAGGTTCTCCTATAACCTTGTCACCTGTAAACCATCTTTATCTCTTGTGTCCTCCCCCTTCCCCTCTCCCAATTTTACTCTCTTCCCCCTCTCTTCCTTTATGCTTCAGTTCTGTTGGCAGTTTTAAATTAATCTTGTCTGTTTGTTTTCCATGTATCCCTCATATATGTGAGACCATCCCATACAAATCACGATTTTCACAATTACTACAGGTCATGTGACTTTATTCCATGAAGGGCTATGATCTACTCTTTTGCTATATAAAATCCAGTCAGTGCTTAGTGAATGTCAGTCTTTTGTTTCACTGTGACTTTCTTCTTGAACTCAAATTCTGCCTTTAAAATCATGAATTTATAAATATACATGTATTAAATATTTCTACAAAATGAATTGAAGTAACATTTTTACATTCAAGAATTTTATAATCAAATTTTAAAATTGGCATCTAGTTAAAGTGACTTGACTGTGTCCTATTTTATTTTTGCTTTACATGAAATGTTTGTTCTTGATTACCAAAGAAATTCTATCCCTCTACCAAAATTTCTTACTGGAATACAAATAATAGGACATACATACTAAGAGAATAATACAATAATTTAGCCTATGCTTTTAAATTTAAAATATAAATGGCCTTTTTATTTGTTATCCCTGTATTAAAATGTTTTATTTAAAACTAAATTCTCTCTACTGGTAAAGATTCTTAGGGGCAGATAGAAACTTCTGCTTATATTAACAGAAATTCATTGGAAGGATATTTAGTATCATGTAATGGTTGGTGGGAAAATCAAATGTGAAAAAATGAGCTAAAAGTTAAAAAAAAAAACAGTCAAGATCATTCCACAGAAGTAATTTAGACTGGAGCTGTTACATGTCACCTACACAGACTCTTAACTTCATAGCTCTAAGTAATCGCTAGCTGTCCCAGGGGTTTACATCACTAGTTAGAGTTTTAGAGTCCTAGGAAAGATTGATGAATTTCAGGACACATTTCCGTGCCCTTGATGCCAAGGGGAAGGGAAGAGATGCCTGTAGTCCTTTGTTTCATGTAACACAAAACGGGACCTGCCTTTTAGTAAAACAAAAAAGAGTTCCCCCAAATAGCAGTTTGAGTGCTCAGTATTCAAGAAAATTAGCATAATGTTCACTTTAGTTCACCTACATGGCTGTCCAACATTCATGCATAGCTTTCTTCCTATACTTTTACCCTTTTTAATGAAAAATAGTTCTGACCTAACTTAATGCAAATATCCACAATACAGCCAAAAATGTAATCATCATTCCCTTCCCTTTGGGTGATGATCATATGTTTGTTTTCTTACATCTAGTTGCAGTTTAAGGTAATGTCCATTTTTCCAGTAGTTTTACATTATCTTATCACATTATGCAGTCTATGATTAACAATTATGTAGTTAACCTTTATAAATAATAGAGGTAAACTAGAAAAAAAAAGAAAGGAGAAATAAGTAAAGAATAGATACATAATAGAAGAAAGGAAATGTGAGCAATACTATAGTTCTTTTATTTTTTTGCAATTGTCTCAAGGTAAGAACTGGCATTTAAGGCTTTCCTTCTTCATGTTCTCAATCCTTCAGGTAGCTCCATTGTCTTCAATCTCCTTTACCCAGTATTATGATCCAAACTTTTAAGAAATAAGAAATATATATACCATAGTAACAGTAAGTATCTGTATAGCATAATAATCTTATCAATGTTTACTTACTTTACTATGAAGAATATATAACATAAATGGAAATATAATGGATTATCTACCCCACTACCCAGCATCAACAACTGTCAGTCAAAAATGATCTTATTTACTTTCTACCCCACCCACCTTTTCTGAGACTTACCTTGAAACAAATCCCAGAAATATATTTTATTCATCAATACTTGCTTATCTCTAAAAGATAAGACATTTCATAAGCCTAACTGTAGTATCATCTCAGATACACAGTTGTTCCTTTTATTAAATATCAAGTCAGTACGCCCATTTCCTTACTGCTTTATAAGTATTTCTTCCCAGCCAGTTTCTTTGGATTAGGAGTCAGTAAAGTGATACATACATAGAGTTAATTTATTAATTAATAATTAATTTAATTGTTCAGAGTATCTGTTGCATCCTTCAGGATAACACATCCCCTTCACATTGTGATACCATAGCTGAATCTCCAACACATCATGTTTCTACTGGTGGTGGGCTATATAAAAATGGTGACTCCCTTAAGCATTTTGTACTTACATTGTGGAGTATGTTTCTTGGTAAAGTGATATTGTGTGGGATACCATGAAGGTGTGTGAGACAATTAAATTATAAGAATTGGCAAGCAAATCCAAAACAAGCACAGGTATTACGTCCAGTAAGGAAACATCCCTGTCCCTTACATAAAAGGGTTTCATGTAGCTGGTGTATTCCTCCAGGGTATAGTTCAGAAACAGAAAGTTCCCTCTTTTATGAGATTTATTAGAAAGCTAGACTCTACTCTCAATTATAAAAACCTAAAACTTGGAAAGCTTGTACCACAGGCAGGTTTGACCATACCTATCCTACCTGAGACTGCCACTTGTTAATAAGATAGTATCAGTTTGGAAATTCACATAAGTCAGTTATCTCTAATTTGTTTGCTGTTTTGTAGAAGCCATCCCGATGTTCACAAATACAGTGTGGAGACTGTGCAGTGGTATCCTCATGACACTGGCATGTTTATTTCAAGCTCCTTTGATAAAACTCTGAAAGTATGGGATACAAATACATTACAGGTAAGTGCATTAGAACCTTTCTAGATCATTTGGGAAGACAGAGGAGAATTTAATCCTAAACTATCTTGCTAAGATGTCATGTATGTTAGAGGTGAAAGAATGTAGTGGTTAAGGAGAACTAGACTGCTTGTGTTCCTATCTTGGCTCTGCTGCTGACAAACTATGACACTGGGAAGTGTCTGGACTTTTCTGTCTCTCAACTTTCTCCTCATGAATGGAGAGTAATGATTATATCTTACAGAGCGCTTATGACAGTTCAGTGAATCATTGTGTGACAGGTACTTAGAACATGTTTAGCATATGGTGTTCAAAAGCCATTGACTATTTTTACTGTGTTTATTTTTTTGAAAATCACCGTGGTCTAGTGGTCTAAGGAAGAAAATTAGATTTATTGCCTACTGACATGAAAACTTAAGGGAAAAAAGGTTTTTAATATTATAATTCAGTAAAGGTAGTGTAGAAAATAGTTTTTAAGGTACTTGGTAAAATTTACACTTCCCCAGCTGTCAGTGTGAATGGCTAATATTTTCCCTGAACTATATGGTTCCATATTCATTTACTTGTTTGCAGAACCCCTTTTATGTGACTGTAGAGTCATCTCCTCAAACTTAACATCTTCCAAGCTGAAATGATCACTCCTCACATCCATTTGTCTCCAAATCCGAGCAGTTCTTCCTTCAGACGCTCATATTTCTCTTTCTGCTTCTCACCATCACAGTCCATCTAGACTAACAACTACACTTACCTTCTATATTTTCCACTCTGAGTTTTATCCCCAGATTATCTTTTTAGAAAGTAGTTTCATTGTGTCTATCCCCAAACTCTCTAGTGACTCCCATTATCTCTATGAAGCATGGACTTCTAACTTTTCCATACCCTCACCCCCAACTCCTGCAACCTTAGTGTCTACCCTTTTTTGACATATATAATTGCTGATCCTATCTTAATTGCATTGTTGCTCCAATTCATGTCCATTTCCAATGCAAGTTACAACTCTTTTGTAGTTGATTTTAAAAGTGTGAATTTGTACCCTTTCAGCAACATCTTCCCATTTCCTCTACCACCATTCCATCCTTGCATCCCCTGATGACTGCTGCTTTATTCCATTTCATGAGTTCAGCTGTTTAAAGTGATTTCTAAGTTAAGTCTGGCAGCTTTTGTTTTTCTCTAACCTATTACACTTGGCACAAAACTTTCATCACCATCCATGTTGTCACAAATGATAGGATTTCCATAATACCCACTGTGTTCAAGATACCACATCTTAATTTCTTCCATCTGTCATGGACTCTCAGGTTGTGTCTGTGACTTGGCTATTGTAAATAATGCTGCAGTGAACATGAGAGTATAGTTGGCTCTTTGAACTAGGGATTCCATTTCCTTCAGATGTGTGCCCAGAAGTGAAATTGTTGTATCCTGTGGCAGTTCTATGTTTAACTTTTTAAGAACCTCCATACTGTTTCTTATAGTGGTTGCACTAATTTACATTCCCATCCACAGCCACATGGGTTGCCTTTTCTCCGCATCCTCACCACTATCTCTTACCATTCTGATAACCATTCTAGCAGGTGTGAGGTGATAGTGCATGGCTTAGGTTTGCTTTCTCTGATGATTACTGATGTTGATGCCTTTTCATGAATGCTGGCCATTTGTATATCTTGTTTGGGAAAAAAGAAGTCTGTTCATTTCTTTAGTTAAATCTGTTGGGATGTATGACTTCTTTATGTACTTTGGATGTTGACCCCCAATCAAATTCTTGGTTTGCAAAATTTTTCTCCCATTTGGTTGGTGGCCTTTTAACTCTGTTGTGATTTTCTTTGCTATGTGGAAGCATTTTCGTTTAATGCAGTTCATTTTGTTTGTGTTTGTTTTAGTACCATGCGGTTGGTGTCAAATCCAAACAAATCACCAATACTAAAATCAAGAAACATAATATCCTGTATGTTTTCTTCTAGTTTTATGTTTTCAGACTTTGCGTGTAAGACTTTAATCCATTTTTTATTTGGGTATGGAATAGGATAGTGATTCAGTGTCATTATAGCATCGTTTATTGAGAGATTATCCTTTTCTTGTTGTATATTCTTGACTCTTGTCATAAATTATCGACCATATATAGCTTGGCTTATTTCTGGCACTCACCTCTGTTTCAATGAACTTTCTGTCTGTGTTTATGCCAAGAGCATGTTATTTTTGATTGTGTAGCTGTATAAAATAGTTTGAAGTATGATGCCTCCATCTTTGTTGTTTTCTTTTTCCAGATTGTATTGACACTTCGGAGTCATTGTACTTTCATACAAATTCAGGGGTTTTTGTTCGTTTCTACGAAAAACGCTGTTGAGGTTTTGATAGGAGCTGTACTGAATCAGTCAGCTACTTTGGGTAGTAGAGACATTTTAACTGTAATTCTTCCAATCCATAAGCATGGAGTATCTTTCTATTTATTTGTGTCTTCAGTTTTTTTGAGCACGTGATTTATAGGTTTTGGTACACTAATCTTTTGTCTCCATGGTTAAAGTTATTTTCAGATATTTTGTTCTTTCTGATGCAACTGTAAGTGGAATTGCTTTCTTAATTTCTATTTTTGATACTTATTAGGGCATAGAAACAAAACAGATTTTAGTTTATTGGTTTTGTATCCTCTTAATTCGTTTGAATGTATTTTTCAGTGTTAAGGTTTTCTGTGTATAATGTGCCTTCTGCAAATAATTGCAGTCTTACTTCTTTGCAATTTTGAAGTCTTTTATTTGTTTTTCTTGCCTAATTGTTCTGAGTAGCACTTACAGTACTCTTTTGTATAAAGTGACAAGAGTGGATAGTCTTGTCTTGTTCATGACCTTAGAGGAAAAGCTTTTACCTTTTTACTATTAAGTATGATGTTAGTTGTTAGCTATATTATCTTTGTTATGTTGAGGTATATTTCCCTATACCCAGTTTGTTAAGGAAAATGAATCATACTTTTTAATAAAAGTCCATCACCCTTTCAGAATGTTTAAAAAATTCTTAACACACTAGGTATAGAAAGGAGATAACTTAATTTGGTAAGGAATGATTTTTTTTAAAAAAAAACACCCATATGTTAAAGATAATATTTAGTAGTAAAATATTGAAAACTTTCCCTCTAGTCAACCCTTTTGTCTTCTCTGTTCAACAGAATTCTGCAAGTTCTAACCAGTGCAGTGAGGCAAACAAAATTTAAAAAGAGTCAATGATTAGAAAGAATTTTAACTATCATTCACAAATTGACAAGATAATGAACTTTGAACTTTCAAAGATCATATATCCAAATTTTTAGAATTAATATAAGTAAATTTGGCACATCTCAAAAGTAACATATGTAGTGGCATCAAGTACCATCATATACCTAGTAGTAAATTGAAAAGTTCACAAGACAACTCAGCACTACGGAGAAAACTATAGAATGTAGAATTAAGACCCTCCCCCTCCTAAAACGAAAGGTGGCCTATACAATGTGCCCTGTTCAAGAATTAGAAGTCTCAGTATTGGAAGGATACCAGTATTGCTCAAAATAATCTATAACCTTAATGCATTTCTGACCAAATCCTCATAGGATTCTTTTATGAACACTGACTAGCTGAATTAATTCAGCTGTATATATTGAAATGAAAAGGGACAAACACTCTTAAGGAAGAATGAAGTTTGAGGAGAATTGTAGTGCCTCATGCCAAGACATACCATGAATTAATTACACTAATTAAGGTAGTGTGATGTTGCTACAAGTAAAAACAAAAAGTTTTTACTTGAGAAACAGGACAAAATCATTTTACAATTCATGATGTACAACAAGAGTAACACTGGTGTGTTAGGGAAAGGATATCTTGTTCTTTAAATGGTGCTGGATCAACTAGGTATACATACAAGTAAACTAATCTGGGCCCTTCACATCGGACACAACAGTTGATTACAGATATAAATGTGAAAGATAAAGCAATAAAGCATATAAAAGAAAACTGCATGCTGTCTTCATGGCTCAAGACAAGTCAAAGAAACAAAAAGTACAAAAGAACAGCTTAATAAATTGAAACATTAAAATTCAGAACTTCTGTTCATCAAAAAATGTGGTGTGAAAGATGATCTGTCTGACATGCATACATCTGTAAATGGACTTTATGCAGATTATATAAATAATCAGCAAACTTTGAAAGAGTGATCGATCTTCAAAGTTTTCTTCTTTTGTTTCCTTGCTTCTCTCAGTCTTCCCAGAATTGAGGAGCATTAGGACCTTGCTGTAGATAAAACTTAAGAGAATATTGTGATGGCTTTCATTTTCTATCAATACTTCTATAATGTTTTCAATATTAACTACTAGGCTATTTCTGTTAGTTGCTTGTTTTCTAGAGTAGCTTTTTGAATTTCCCTCAAGGTTATTTTATTTGCATTCACAACTTGGCTATTTGGCACAGGATTTAGTGGTGATGAATGTGTCCTGGGTGTGGCAGCTGAGATGTAAGTCTAAGAGGCAGAATATTGGTTGGATCATCTGTGTAGATGCTAAGGTACTCAAGAATGGAGTGGAAAAGAGTTAGTGAGGTGCTTATCTTTTCTTAGTTTCTGAGACTTAAAATGACAACTTTTTTCCACAATAGAAGTCTTATAAGTAATAGGATTTTACATTGGCAAGCTTTTTTATGATGGCAAAAGAATGGTATACATATATGCGTTGTGGAATACAACGCAGTCGGAAAAAAGAAGCTAGATGAAATTTTGCCAGTTATGGCAACATGAATGGAACTGGAGGGGAATGATGCTAAGTGAAATAAATGCGGGGAAAGACAGATACCGGATGATTCACTCACATCTGGATTATACAAAAACAAAGCAAAGAAATAGGCAACACCAAACTAAAACAAGCCCTTGGATCCTAACTTAAGAACAGGACACAAGACGTAGGGGTGGAAGAGGGAGGAAAGGGTAGAGGGGTCCACTGAACTGTGGTGCAGGGTTATGGTACTTTAGTGGTAAGTGTGGTGTGCTAACACATGCTTGTAGTGGTGTGACCTGGTACTTCTAAAGCATATTTAAGCATATTCTAAAACATACTTTTAAAGCAATGGTGAGACAACATTACTTAAGTAAAAGAAACCAGATTCTTGAAGATGTTATATTTCTCTGTTAAGCAAGCAAATGACTTGCAATCAATTAAATATTACTAGCCTTTGAAAAAAATAAGTATATAGAAATATTTTTGCTTTTGTGATTATAATTAGAACTTACATGTTGAAATATCTTTTGATTGTCAGACTGCAGATGTATTTAATTTTGAAGAAACAGTTTATAGTCATCATATGTCTCCCATTGCCACCAAGCACTGCTTAGTAGCAGGTTTGTACATGTGTTATTTTGTCTTTAAACTTTGAAAACTTTTCTCTATTATAACAACTACTTAATTTTAATATAAACATTTTAACCCAGATGAAGATCACAATTCTTTTTTAAAAATAAGTCTTTGCTACTATTTATATCTACTTTAGCAGTTACTCTGTATGTTAGACACTGTCCTAGTGGTTTGAATTCAAAGATTAAGAAAGCACATATCACCTAAAGACTTACTTTAAAATCACCAGAGTTTCAAAGATTAGACATTAACAAAACTTTACAACTTTTTCAATTGGACATAATAAAATAGGGAAATATTTCCCTTTTCTCTAAGATTGTATGATTCAAATTAAATACCCATTTAAATAAAAACACCTGCAATAAATGTTTTTATGGATGAGAGAGAAAAAATATTTTTCAGGGGCAGGGGTTGGGATGGAATATTTTTCAGTATTGTGTCTCTGTGGTGCCCTTATTTCTGTGACACTGTGGCACTACATGGATCTTTATCTTCAGATATCACTTAGCTGCCTTATCATAAGGAAGAGCTGGGCACTAACTTGCCATGTAAAGCCCTTTCAGTCCACATCCAGAGTTTCTGTGAATTGATTACTAATGATTATTATGCATTGCTAACTTAAAAGTATATTATTTACATGAAAATAAGTAAGCTATTAAAATGTTTGGATGCGATAAAGTAGTTCAAGATTGTACCTATGTTGTAGCAATACAAATTTCCTGGGCTTGATATCGAACTATATAGCTAACACATAAACTTAGGGAAATTTAAAGGCAAACAATCTTCTATACTCTCTTTGTAACTTCCTATAATTCTGTAATTATTTCAAAATTAAATGTTAAGAAACAGTACAATAATTTTTTAGTTCCATAAAAAAATTAAATAAATAAATAAAAATAAATTACAATTACAAATAAAATAAATTTCTAATTATAAACATTAACAATGGTTTGCTCTATTTTTAGCATCAATTTCCATATTTACACTTCTGTATGGCTCCAATGAAAATATCATAATTTATAATGATGCTTTCCTGTTTCGTTTTGATGATGTTTTATAATAAATTATGCTAAACTGTTTTCTTCTTGTTTTATTTTTAACAGTTGGTACTAGAGAGCCCAAAGTACAGCTTTGTGACTTAAAGTCTGGATCCTGCTCCCACATTCTACAGGGTATTTTTTCATTTGAAACAACAAGTACTTTGAGTAAACCATTCAGTAAAAAGAAACATTACCAACAGTGTATTCTTTGTAAGAGATGTGACTGATGTATTTTGTGCTAGTTGTTAAGTCAACAGGGAAATAAAGATCCTTCTGTGCTTTATTCTTATAAAACTGAACTATTGAGGAGACACTGGTATGAACAATGGCTATAGGAGAAGCTCAAAGGGTATGGAAGGTCTAACTCAAAGCTCGTGTTTTTCTGCATGTAAAAAAATAAAACTACTTTGAAGCTTAACATTAGTACATTTGTCTCAGAAGCAATGTTTAATTTTGTTCTGTCAGAGTAAGCATTCTTAATATTTAGGTCCTTTTCTTCTCCATAAAAATATTTTAGAAAAATATTGAAATACTTTTTGTGATAGGTATATTAATTTAAATTATCCTTCCTAATTTTTTAAATCAATGTTGCATTTTTTAATTCTAAGCAGTGAGAAAATAGTGATGTAAATCAGAAATGTACATTTTTAAGGGTCATGATATACCAGGAAAATTTGGTGAGGTGGATAGTATTTACAATATTGTGAGTTCCCAATTAAATAAAAAGCTGGATAGTTAAAATACCTGCTTTGAATACTTCAGTTCAGTAAAGCTAATTATAAAGCTGAACTCAGTAATCGATGAAGTTATTACCTGTGCTTTCTAGAAAAGAATTGTTATACATATGCCTTTTTACAATCATGAATTAAATTATTTTTTCTTTTGTAACTTTCTGAAAACTTAATAAACATTTTTATTCTTTAAAATATGGTTAATGGCAGCGGCTTTTGTTGTATAGATAACTTAGTGACCTTGAGCTCTATCACTTATTGATGGGTTGACTTAGGAAGCTATATTTAAAAATAAAAACTCTCTTACTCTGTTCTTTCCAATTCAAAACCAGATGTTTTCAAATAAAATACCATGTGTGAGGAATGCCCAATAAACTTCGTTACCATAAAGCAGAGGTTATTATAAATGTTGAGAAAAACATGTAACTTACATCAGTGTTTAGTCTTCATGTTCTTTAGTGTAAGACAAATTAATTAGACTGTATTTTTTGTTTGTTTTCAAATATTCGCTAAGATGTCTCAAACAGCTGTATATTTGTAGGTCACAGACAAGAAGTGTTGGCTGTTTCCTGGTCACCACGTCATGAATATATCTTAGCAACTGCAAGGTAAAGTACAAATTCTTTGATTTTGAAGTTAATAATTAATATGAGCATTTTTTTTAAAGATTGTAAGTTGCATATTTAGTTATTAATAGACCCTTAAAAGTAAAATAATTATTGCGTATTTTAATTCATATAGCTGAACACTTCTTTTGCATTATAACCCTGATCCTGACTATACAACTTTAAAGGTGCTCACCTTTTAAAATAGAGAAATATATATATATATATATATATATATATATATATATATATATATATATATATATATATAATGCAGATCTACTAGTATGATCTGTGAAACAACTGCTGTGGGTTGTTTTACATACAAAAATAATACTCAGTTTAGAAATAACCTTATTTTTGTTCATTTTCTTTCATCCAGAATTATTTTCAATACAATTCAGCACATACTTCCATTCATGATTCAGTTTACTAATATATAATAGCCATATACTGTGTCCATGCATTTTACAAGGGACACAGAGATAACCACAGAATAGTCCCCTGAAGAAGCTAACAATCTAATGAGAGGTTTAGTCAGAAAAATCAGCAGTTTCAGGACATTCAGAAAATGTTCTCATAGAAGTTCATCTCTGCTAGGTGTGCTATGAGGAAAGAGCTAGAAATGGTAACTGAGGAGACCAAGGACTTGGGGACTGTGTCTGTTGGAGGCAAGTTACAGATCGAAATGCAGCCGAGCATGGTGGCACGTGCTGTAAGCTTCAGCCTATGAAGTGGCTGGGGCTAGGGATTGCAGTTCGAGTCCTGCTCGGGGCAACACAGCGAGACCTAGTCCCAAAAAAATAGCTGGGTGGGTGTCTGTCATCCCAGCTACCTGGGAAGCTGAGGCTGGGGATTGAGTCCGTGGTACCCTGGGCAGTGAGCCTGCGGTTCCATGGGAAAAAATAGCGAGACCTCTCAAAGAAAAAAAACCCCAGATCAAATGCAGAGCAGGAAGCATGGATAGAGAGAAACTGGTGAAGATAAGACTTGAAGGGAATAAGCTGGGCATGATGGTGCATGCCTGTAAGCGGCAGCCTAGGAAGCCGTGACCGGGGCCAGGGATCGCCATTCCAGTCCCACTGGGAGCTTGTAGCAAGACCTAGTTCCAAAAAACTATAGCTGGGTGTGGTGGCATGTGCCTGTAATCCCAGCTACCTGGAAAGATGAGGCTGGAGATTGCTTGAGCCTGTGGTATCTCGGGCAATGTGAGCCTGCGGTTCCACAGGCAAAAATAGCAAAACCTAGTCTCAAAAAAAAAAAAGAAAAAAAAAAAAAACAATTGGAGGGAATAACTTGCACCTCAAATAGACAGGAAAGGTGCAATCCAGGGTCCAGACAAAAGGGTGACTCCTGACCTGACACGCAGGACATTAAATGGAAGGAGGGACAGGTGAGTGTGAATACACTTAAATTATGTAGCTTTGCCAGAGAAGCTCAAGAATCCAAAACCTAATGGCCCCTATTGTTTGTGGAGTAGAACTTGGTGTTACCTGCTGAACATGTTGTAATGGAAATGCAATTTTGAGGGAAGGTAGTCAAGATTTGGACAGTGGGAGCAGGAGGTGGTTAGGGGTACACAGGATTACTGGTTTGTGTTGCATGCTCAGTGGAAGGTGTAGACCACAGCTGCATAAGACATAGGAGCCAAAACTTTAAAGAACATGGACTTGACAGTTTTCAGTATTTATAAGAAAGTAGATTAGTATCTGAAAGTTGCTGAGGTAATAGGCAAAAGGAAAGAAGCAAAATCAAAAAAAGAAGGCTTATAGGGTGGGATCAAGGACCTAATGAAATACAAAAAAGGAAGAGTATGAAAATAACTAAAAGAAAACAGCCAAGATTTTTGATAGCGACATTTTAATAAAACATGTTGCAGAAGAATTATCCTGAAGCCCATTCATGTTTTATAAAGTATGTGTCTGAATTTTTATAAAGCTGCCAACCCTCCCTATCAGTTTAGCCTCCAAAGAAACTTAAGTGAGTAACTTAATGAATGTCATGTTGAAATTCATGGTTTCTGAAGCTAATAGAACAGGATCTAGAAAGAACCAAAAGGCTGACTAAAGAGATGTGAAGGTGAGGTCCTAGAGTGCTAGTGGTTATCTCCATACTACTGATAGGGGCTGATAGGACAAAACACTCAGCAGGGTAGAGTAGTGAATCTGTACCCACTTGCTTATGGCCTGTCTGCTCTGAGTTAGTTTTCTATCCCAAAGACACATCTGGAGGAGCACAGGAGCCAGTGCCAGCCTCAGCGGAGTGTGAGCCCAGGTGTCCAGGAAGGGGATGACATCACAGGCTGCTGGCATCACTGAAGGCCGGCTTGCTGCTGAACTTCGTTTGTTCAGTTCACTGTAAAAAGTCAACTGAAAATGAAATGTTAAGACAGTTTCTTTAGGGTGTGAACCCCTGCCTTCCAGGATGTGGGCTGTCTGATTAAAGCACACCTTAAATATTCAAGGCCTATCTTTACCTTATTGGCATTTAGTGGTGACAGGTGGCCTGAACTCCAGTTTTTTGGTTACACCACGATAGATTTACCTTTTCATATCTAATTTTCCTAAATTAGAAGGAAGCTAGGAGACTTTCAATTTGGAAAGTATCCTCAGGTATTTGAGTTAGTAACAGAGTAGACATTTTTTGGAAGCAGATATTTTCAAAGCTAATTCATTTGCAGATGTTTTTCCCAGCTGGAAAGAAAGAAAACCAACTTGAGAATGGGAATTACTAGCTTTTTGCTAAGTCTTGATTGGGTAGGGTTGAGACACAATCAAAGTTATAAGAACAAAACTCTGTACAAAAAAGGGAAAATGATTTATAAACAAGAAGTAGGCTTATAAAATGCAATGTAATGTTCCTATTTAAAATGACTGGAATCAGCATAATGGGTTAGAATATTATTGAGGTCTTTGTAAGGACATGATAGCATTAGTTTACTGATTTATATTTTAATAAGAGTTTGGAGGTTGAAATTGATGTTTGATATGGTTTTGCCTTCTTTTCATTTACTGGAAATAAAATAAAAAGTCTAATTTCTAGGAGACATTAAATTTAGTTCTTATATATATATGTAAGAAAGGTTGGTTTGAGTACAGGAAACCATTATATATTGTATTTATTTATTCACCTTATCCCTAATTATTTTTATGTAAGAAAGAAAAAACACCAAATTCATGCCAAGTGGTTTCTTAAAAGCAAATGAAATTAGTTAATTGCTTGATTTTCTAGACAATATTCGAATACCAAACAGTAGAAGAGATGAGGTAACAGACTTGCTCAGGGACAAGCATCAACCCTTCTAGCCTTCAGGGAGAAAGATGCTCCTGTCATAAACATAAAAAGGCTGCAGAATTTTGTTCTGTGATCTCCAAAGGATTGCTTTTTTCCCCCTATTTTTTTACTCTCTTGTGCTGTTGACCCCTGAGTATTTGCTGATAAGGCAAAAGTACAACTATCCAAATGTACAAATGCATTTGCCACTGACATACAAAACCTGTTTACCATAATGATGGAAGGATGAAGGAGGGGTGCAATTACTGTCTTAGCTATATGTCAATGTAGCCTTTATTCACAGTGCTGACAGCAGAGTAAAATTATGGGATGTGAGAAGAGCATCAGGATGTTTGATTACTCTTGATCAGCATAATGGGAAAAAATCACAAGCTGCCGAATCAGGTAATGAAGAATGCATTAATATACAAATATGCCATTAATCGTACTTTTATACAGAATATTTTGAATTGAAATCAAATAAACATGTTAACAATTTGGAAATTTTATGGTTTCTTTTAAAGGCATCCACCATAAATTGGTTTCTAGATTTTAAAAAATTAAATTATTTTTGTTTTTCAAGATACAATTATGTATGCCAGTTTATCTGCCCCAAATTTTCAAATGTAGAAACTTTTCTTAACTTGTTTGGTTTTACTTTGATTAGACCAACTAATACAAGTCAGTGCTACTTACAAAGTTATAAAATTAAAGAAACAGTAATATACTGTGGCCATTATAGCAGGATGAAATCTAACGGTTGTGTTAAAATATGAATCAATTTCAATCCAGGAGATAAAGTACCTCAATTGGATTTTTACAATAAAATTTAATTTCTGCTTTGATTAAGATTCTAATTCTGAATTAATTCTGTACCAGAAATGTATTAATCTTTATAAAATTAAGTTTAAAGGTTGCTGAGGGTTAGATATTCTCAAATCTGTTCATTTTGATGCTAATAAATTTTGATTAAGAACACTTATCCTTCCCCTGTTAGTTTTTTAAAGAGGCAATACAACTATTACTGATTTTTAATAGTCTAAGGAATTAATGGCTTTCAGATCAAAAATGGTAATCGTATATAAAAAGTTTGATAGGTGTTTGATTTAAAATTTTAGTGCTAAACTATGCACTTCATTGAGAGCACAGCTTACTCTGAAGAAAAATTAAAATTTAAATTTTTTCCCTTTAATTTTCCTTAATTTTTATAACTCTATCACTTCTCGACCTTTTGACTAAGAGCAAGTGTAATTTTTATAATTCTAACATTCAGTTTACCATATTCAGATGATCTAAGGGTTAATTGATTTTAAATATAATGAATTATATATTTAAGTAATCAGAGAGTTGTGATTTATATTTTTAAACAACTATAACAACAAACATTTGATATGTGCTTGATATACGAACAGATAAATTGAGTTGTATTTTTCATTACAGCAAACACTGCTCATAACGGGAAAGTTAATGGTTTATGTTTTACAAGGGACGGACTTCACCTCCTCACTGTTGGTACAGACAGTCGAATGAGGCTCTGGAATAGTTCCAATGGAGAAAATACACTAGTAAGACCTTTTAAGTACCTACACTCCTGTGTGTATAAATTAAAGTAATGGATCTGTGACATATATTTAATGTTCTAAAGCTGTAACTTCATTTCTTTTTTCTGATTCACAGCTTAGGCATACAGTTATTGTTATAAATTTATAAAAATACTACCATATATGTTATCCCAGTTATTAAATCACTTGCAAATCCTGTTAGTTCTTCCTTCAACTTTTTCAGGTTCCTGTCTTTCTTTTTATCTTCACTCTGTGCCCTTATCATGTCTCTAATTACACCACCATCCTCCTAACTTCCCAAACTCATCATCTCATGAAACTCTTTCAGTGTTTTTTCAGTACTTTCAGGCTATTAAAATTGAATATCTCTGCCTGTTTTGCACAAGGCCTCTGCTTTCTGTCTCACCAGCTGTATATACCAGTTTCCCATTTCCCCCTATCTTAGCCACACTAAGTGACATAGAGCTCTTTAAATACCATTCTCTCTTGTCTTCTGTTCTGCTGCATCAACTGCCACCTTTGCTTTGGAATATTGTTCTGTCTTAGTTGTTTCTCAGCTTTCAAGATTCCTCTCAGGCACAGTGTTGCCTTAACTTCTCTCTGGCTAGCTTAGAGCCTCTCACAGTATGCAGTGCTCATTGCTCTTACATTGTATTGTAATCATGATTTCTTTGAGAGACAAATAAATTGACAGCAATGTGGCTCAGTGCTTTTTTAATTAATGTCATCTAGACTCAGTCTCTGATTCTGTCATTTACTAGCCAAGAGACCTTGATCATATTAAGCTGAGTGTTTTCTTTTTGATAATCATGTTTTCTATCTCATAGTATTGTGAATATTCCTCAAAATAATGCAATAGTATATTTAGCACATTGGTACTCACAGCAAATGTTGACATTTAGTAAATGTTGTCTGTCATTGTTACTAATATAGTTGTTGAAAAACAAAATGAGCTACCTGTGTGATGGAGTCTCTCCATCACTCTAGATAGTCACTTAGTTACTAGATGTATCTATTTTGGGGGATGTAAAAGGGTTTCATAAGACAGTGAATTGGTACACCATCACATCCCAAGTTTATAAAATCTTCCTCCATTACCAAAATCTTTTCAAAGCCGGTAATTTTGTCATTAAGGTGTCATTGCCAAAAGTAGCCTGCTCATTTCTAGTATGTCCCTAGTAATTCCCATACAGTTTTATCTGTGTTTTTATTGCTTTATTTATATTTTTATCTTATAAAATGGGAATCTTAGGTAATCACCTAGTACTGTGTGATGCCATGGTAAGTGCCTAGTGGTTAGACTCTGTGGCCTGAAGTGATTCCCTAAGGTTGCCTTAATTTGCATTTTATTTCTATACTGGTTGCAGTGTCAACATTTACCTTTGTTGTGTTTTAACTATTTGAGTTTCCCTCTTATGTGAAATGGGTGTTTATATTATTGGCCCTGTTTTCTTTAGGATATTTCTCTTTTAATAGAGCCCTCTCTGTAGAGTAGTATTATATTTGAAGTATTTATTTCTTCCAGTCTTTTGTGTCTTTTTAACTCAGATTTGAGGGATGACTGACTTTATGGTTTTATATCCTGCAGGTAAACTATGGAAAAGTTTATAATGACAGTAGAAAAGGACTGAAATTTGCTGTCTCCTGTGGCTGCAGTTCAGAATTTGTTTTTGTACCATATGGTAGTACCATTGCTGTTTACACTGTTTACTCAGGAGAACAGATAACTATGCTTAAGGGACATTATAAAAATGTTGACTGCTGTGTATTTCAATCTAATTTCCAGGTAAGAATAATACTTTAGGGAACTAAAAATGTTTAGGTAGCCAGCTTGCTAGACTAATGTTATATAAGACAGTAATTATGATTACATTCTGAGGAATTATGCTTTTAATCCATATTTGCACTAGGGTTTATTTAATAGAGGATAATACAGCATAGCTTTTTATCTGAGTGTAGTCAATATATTATACAGCTGGAACAAATTCTTTTACAGATGAACTGTATTTAAGTCAAATTAAAATGTTTTGCCAACAGTGTCAGGGGCGGAATGAAATAGATAATGTGTTTACGTTGATTTGCTTGTCAATCTAAAATTTTATTTTCTGCCAATAGTTAATGAAAGTTTGCTTCTGAATTGATGCAACCTGTATATGTTCTTAAAGCCTATGACTTTTATTTGTTTAGTATATTGACATTTCTCATATCTTCAATGGAGAAGGTGGTTGTTCTTCAGAAAGCAGCTGCACAAATTGCTTTCATATGCTCCTTTCAGTTACCTTAGTATACCAAAACTTGTATTTTTCCTGTTTTGTAGGCAAGGAATAGAAAACCTGTGAAAGTTAAATACTATGCAGTGAATGAAAATGAAAAATTAATGCAAACTGAGAGGGACTTTAACTGGTGAAACTCTTATTCATTTGTTCATTAATACTAAATTCTTAATGTGTACCTGACAATGTACTCTAAGAAATACAACAGGGCAGATTTTTCAGCAACCCCACAGTGTAGCGGTATCTATTGTTAAAATATTCAAATATATATCCTACTTCTATTAAAAAGCTTTTACACCAGAATCCTTTACCCCTTTCTCTGGAACATCCTAATAGTTCCTCAACCCAGAACTAAGAAGGACCTTCAAAATCCTGCTTCCGCTCTCTGACCAGTATCTTCTCCTATATGTCAATGTCCTGGTATATCAGTGGTATTTCTGATAGAAGAAAATGAAACCACCAGATAGTAGGCTGGACTTGTCTCAAATCTATACATAATTATTGACAGAGCACGATTATGTAATCAGAGAAATGGCTAGAATTAGAGTAATTGCTTATTATTAGCTATACCTCTCTTGTTCATAGTCACTTAGAAACTCAGCCAAGATTTTACCTAGGTATTCTGACTACAAACTATTGCTCTACAACAAATTAAAGCTTTCTAAGAGATGTGTCTAGAATGAATAGAAGCCAAGATACTGATTCTTCTCCATCCCTGGAATAATTGGGACAAATTTGGTAAGCCAGAAACTTGAGACCAACAAAGAAACATTAAAAAAAAAAAAAAAAATCAGTGTTTTAAACTCGATTTTTTTGCTTTTTAAGGGTATTATTGAGGCAATCAACATAACTTGATTGGGATTTAAGAATTCGTTGGTAGTAATATGTCAGCATGAATTTTCTGATTTTGTTGGTTACATTGTAATTCTATAGAAGAAAGTCTTTATTCACAGGAAATATATAGAAATCTTCAAGGATGAAGGAATCACATGTTAGTGATTTTCTCCATGTATTTTAGGAAAGAAATGCTTTGTATTGCTTTTGCAACTTTTCTTTGAGCTTTGGTATTAGTGGGTTTTTGGAAAATCTGATTTCCCAAATGAGACCCTATACTTACCTGAAAAACTTCAAGACCAATTCAAATCCCTCCATTTAAGTGAGTTCTTTATTATTTTAAGTGCTGTTTCTTCCCATCTTTCTTGAAGAACTACAGAACTCTTTTTGTCCCTTATCAGCATAGCAGTACTTACTAGGAATTGCCTTGTCAGATTATCTGACCAAGTTATCTTGGGTATATCTTGCCTTTTCAGGAAACAGAATTGCTCAAGAACACTGGACATCTGAAAATATATTTGTATTATCCACAACCAGTATAGCCCTGTCATATAGATTTAATAATACAGTCTATACAATTTCATTCCACTTAGGAAATTTGATTATGTATAAATATATATTTCATTTAATTTTTCTAAATCCATATGCTATTTCCTATAAATAACTTGATAATCCTATTTTCCCTTCACTGTTTTTAGAAAGCTACTGATTGTGTCATACCTTAGATACTTTTTGAAATGACTATAACAAAATAAGTAATTGCATAGAACAGGGGGAAAAAGAGTTACTGTTAGAAATATTTTTGTAGAAATACAGAAAATGTTCATGAGAAAAACCACTTTTACAATCCCTTAATATTTTGCTGCTTTGGTTTTTGTTTTGTTTTTCTTTTATAGCCCTTTCTTATTAGCATAGTAACCTTTTGTCGTTGAAATGTGGTTCACATCTAGTTTTTGTTTTATCCTGCTCTTTTCATGATACTCATTATGAGTATCCCCATCTCATTAAATAGTCTTCAAAAGCAAATTTAGTGGTTTTATAAAATTCACATGAATGCAACATAAAATTATATATAAATTATTACCATACTTTCAGGCAATTTCTGTTTTATGTTATTCTAGCACTAATGATAACCTTGAATTTCATACGATGTTAGCATGCCTTTATAAAAATATATGCTAAAACTTTTGGTATATACTGAGAGTCTATTCTCCAAAAAGTTTATATCAATTTATACTTTCTACATATGAGAGTATTTATTTCACTGCCCTAAGGGAAAGTTTTCACTACGAGACAACGTAACATATTCCTTAAGTTTTGTTGAAAAGGGGAAAGAGCATACTTTGCGCAAACAGCACATCCATAAAGACTGACATAGACTCTGTACATGACCAAGCTCCTCCTTGTGAAGTAAACTGCTCAAACAGTATGGCTTATCAGTCTTAAAGTTCTTTTGTTCAGTAGCAGCCAGTTAAACAGCTATGCTGTAAAGAAGCCTTTGTGAATTTGTGGCCTAATTTAGCTGGAAGAAACTCTCAAGATTTCCTCTTTGAGTTATCAGTTATTGACAGATAATGACAAACTGTATTTTGTCTTTTTATTTCTCTGATATTTGAAATCATAAAAACTATGATTGATTAAAAACCTCTAGAATGTTGTGTTTTTGTAAAATTTTAATGTTAGCAAACTGACGTATCCTAATATTTTTAAGTGCAAAACAAAGTTCTACTACATCTTAAAAAACAAAACAGTTAAAGAGCACCAGCCCAGTTTTGTGGGGAACAGACATAGAATTAGTCTACTTTAGTTAACCGAATAATTATCATTTAAGAAATTGATGAAGTTCATTTCAGATTGGTACCATTGTTAAACTGACTACAATCTCACTTTGTTTTCTGTATTATAGGAACTTTATAGTGGTAGCAGAGACTGTAATATTCTTGCTTGGATACCATCTGTATATGAACCTGTTCCTGATGATGATGATGAAGTAAGTATTTGCACAAATCATACACTCATTTCTAAATCATAAAGAAAAAAGTCTTTTTTGGCTTATGGGATTTCTTGCCTTTTCTGGTTGTAAAAATGACTTGGAAAATAACACTTGGAAAAGTGAAAAATTGGAAAAAAAAAACCCCAAATTTCTAAAGTTAAATTAGGAACTATTAACATTATTATTGACTGTTTTTTGTTTTTCCTATGCATAATTGCTGTTTAACATAGTTAATATGTTTAAACATACAACTTGGCATCCTGATAACACTTAATATTATACAGTAAGTATAATATCGTACAGCAAGTATAA
The DNA here is from genome assembly GCA_004024945.1 of Uropsilus gracilis. Classification (NCBI taxonomy): domain Eukaryota; kingdom Metazoa; phylum Chordata; class Mammalia; order Eulipotyphla; family Talpidae; genus Uropsilus; species Uropsilus gracilis. The sequence goes on along the minus strand of PVHY01000074.1, from coordinate 215,860 downwards.
TACTGTACAGTAAGTCTAATATACAGTATCTTTTTTCATATCATTAGTAACTATTTATAAATATTATTTTAGTAATGCAGCATTGTTGTTTTATACCACAATTTAAGCCTGTACCTATTCGGAGACATTTCTTTTGATCATTATAAACAAATTATTCATACTCTATTTCCTTAGATATTGACATGACTGTATTTCTCTAGTTAATATATATGATATTAAGACACTATTCACACTACCAAATTTTACAGATTTACATCTATCAACAATCTGTTTTTGCATATCTTGGAGTATAAATTACTACAAATATGACAGTGAGAAAAAAGAGCCCTTAAAAATACAGTGGTTAAACAAAAATGAATGAAAAATGTTCCCTGATCTCAAATTAGTAACCTCTATGGTTTTTCATTTCTATGTCAGGTTGTTTAAAGGTGATGTATTTCCCACGAATAAAGTATTATTTTACTGAGCACTGTAAATGATGCTCATTTATCTTAATTTCTAGAAAGTCTAATATCTAAAAACTATATATTCAACTTTAAAAAAATGAAAATATAAGCAATTTATTTAAAAACAACTAAGTTAATCTTACCCAAGTCATAGTAAAAATCAAGATAGAAGAAAATTTATTGAAAGAACAAGTTTTGAAGATATAAAAACATTCTTCTTATGTTTAGTTTCGTATTGAAAAAGGTCTATACCACATGGGAATGAATTTTTATGGGGGTCATCAATAGCATTTATAAAAGATTGATACAATACATTTCTTACCTATATTCACAAATCCTACAGTAGACTGCAACGGAAAGCTTGTGAATTATTTTCTTTTTGCTCTAATCTGAATGAAAGGGAAAAACCACACACACAATGAGAAGTCTTTAAGCAGCTTTGCCAAACACTATATGAGTTCTTCTACATTTCATCACATCTATTTCAGTTTGATTTGATTAATTTTCACATATAGCAACTTGAAATAACGTCAGATGGGACTGGAGAGGGTGGGAACAGTCTGGGAGGGAAGGTGGTGGGCAAACCCAGGGATTACAAAAATGTGAAATTTATATATAAATAAATTACTTAATTAATAAAAAACAAAAACCCCAAAACACTAGTTTAAAATGAAAAAAAAATAAAGTCAAATAGTTTCATTTTTCTTTGTATTATTGTTTAATTTCTGTGTCCTACTGCTAGAAACTACTGTATACATTAAATCCAAGTTATAGCACCGTAAAGTCATGTTAGAAAGTACAGCATTCATTTATTAAATGAAAATAATAAAAATAAATTTAAATAGTTAATGTATAGAAAAAGGATATTAGAAAAAAACTAAATTGCCTAATCTATAGAAATACTATATGACTGATAATTTGTGTCCTTGTAAAGTTATAGTTGTAATTTGAATTACTCATCTAGGTGAAGTTTTGTAAATGAGAAAGTAAATCAATCACACAAGTAGAAACTCAGATAGAGATACACAGCAAACATTTAAGTTCAAGAACTATAATCCTCTATATTTGGATATTAGAGCTATCATGTCTTATCTTTTAAAACATACTGTTTATTTGTTTTATGATAGTCATAATTCTTACATTCTCATGGTAACATAAAATAGTATGTGCTGAGATTATTTCCACAAAGCCTTAGCTTTAAGGTCTTACTGAATATAGGTAGTGTGTGAATGTGATCATGATGTAGATGCCTGTAGGGACATCTACATCAGAACCTGCCCTGGACCCTGTGCCACACGTATGTATTTGCTTTTAACTCATATGTAAAAGTGTTTTCATCTCAACTACCAAATGCTACAGTTTCCCAGGGAGGCAAAACTCTTTCACTTAGTCTTTAGTTTCAGGTAAATTAAATAAAAATAATACTAGTAAGTGGGTTTGAGACTCCAGTTCTGTGATTCATTTGTGATCTGGCACAAGTTTATGATATCTCCAAAGAACAGAATCTTCAAAGCAAAATTATACTTAGGTTTCCTTTCAAGTCTACTCTTGAGATGGATTGACTTCCCCATCAACCAACATATAATCCCTTAGGGTTGTTTCTTTTGATATCCAAGATAGAGGAGGAATTTAACTCTACCCTATGAAACCAAAGGGGGCAAGTTTTATGGTCATTAAGCATAAATCCTATTATTTAATTGGCAGGCAGTTTTATTATATTCTGAAAAATCTGGTTTCATTTTTTCCCCTCTTCCTACTTGGTCATGGTCAAGGCAAGCTAATCACTTTATCCTGCCTGAAATGCACAGAGCACCTACGTTATGGTTTAAACTTGATTTCTCATCAAGAATCTGTATTTTGATGGTCACATAATACATTGTTGTTTTATTTACTGTTTTATGTTGATGTGCAATCACATGTTGATATAGATACAACCATAGATAACCTATAAAGACTTTCCAGTAATTACTAGTAAGAAATTTAGAATTTTTCAAGATACATGTGTGGAAGATGTTTAGTTTGACTTTGTTCTTCCCATTTATATTTGAACTGGAACTGGATCCCCTCTGAACTTGTGTTTCTTTATCTCCATAACATTTGAAACTATCAGAAGACCATGTAGCCTGGTGAGGTGGAGATGGCTGTGTTCAAGCATATATCAAGTGTCCACTAGGAGGAGATGTTGTCGAGAAGTGAGAGATATTAGTTACACCTGACAGTGGCTCTTAAGCAGTACTACGTTCTGCAGCTTTCAACTGCAGTTTTTTGTGTGTGTGATTTATTCTACATACATTAAAATGTGTTTCTAGTAATGCTAGCATCCATTCATCTACTATATTTACTGCTATCATCAGTAAAATTATGCACAATTGTATTTTGATTTCCACTTAGTTGTTTCTGTTTCTTTGCTCACTATAGCCATGGTAGTTTACACTAAAACGTAATTTTGCTTCTTGATTGTATCTTCATGTGAAATTAAAATGTTTGATATATTGGGCTTCCATAATAGATTAGGAGATAGGACCTTGGTGTGTGGCTTATCCACCCAGAGACACTTTGGTTAGATGTCGAAAGTAGCTAAAGACAGAGTAAGGAGAGAGGAGTCTCCTCACCTCCCCAAGAGCAAATGTGTTTGTAAATATAACCTAACCTAACCTAGTAGTTCATTAGAAAGCCAGAAAGATAGGAAATTTAGTCAGCCTTTGGATTAAAGAGTAAATTAACAGGCTTCAGTATGATACTCTTGCAAATAAGTAGATTGCTGCTAGAATTCAGTAAGTGGCTAGCTGAGGTTTAGTAATAGTTTCATATGTAAACATTGTGGCAGAGTGGAATTTTGTCTGTACACCTGATAGGAATGGTGGTAAAATCTGCTCTACTTAACAGCTATAAAAACTACCTAACTCAATATGTTGTGTTCCAGCTATTCTCACAGACCTTTAGGGAATTTACTTAGAACACCAAATTTTCTATTACCATTGTTTGTGTTATAGTATTGTAAGTCACATTCATCAAAGAGGAATTGAACATTCTCAGACATACATTAGGGGTTACTTTAATATAAAATAGTGTTATAAATTGCAAAAGACAGTACTCCTAAAATAATTTTAGGTTTGGTGCTAATTTATCGCTGGAATCTGAACAAATGTAAACGCTGCAGAGTTAGAGTCAAACCAGGCTCATAATGCTCAGTTACTTTTAAAATGAGGCTATCTTAAAGCCTTTGAGTCATTTGCCAATGAGTAAGAAAGTGACCATTTAAAGTTTCCCCCAAAAGTGAGTTAGTTTGAAATTACACAGAATTAAAATTACTCCAGGTGCTGATTGCATTTACATTTATTAAGTATGGCTCTAAAGTTATGAGAATACTGTGAAGTTTGTTTGTTTTTTAAAATCATTTAAATGCATCTTTGTTTGTTTGTTTTCCAAAGAAATCTCTTAGGAATACCTGAGTATTAATGATAAACTCGTTAACTGTATCTGACATATTTTGCCAATGCTTTACTACTTGTCTTAAGTAAATAAACTCACTACTTAATAGCTCATTACTTCCCAGAATAAAAGTGGTTTAATATATTCATCTGAATGAACACCTTATTCCCTATATTTGGATATGTGCTTACTTGTAAAAGTCAGGTCCATACGAACAATGAAATGTTGCCAACATGAACATTTTGGGCTTTTAAATCGGGTTATAGACTTGAGTCCCGTCTTAGCTGTGCGGATGTTAATGTGCCACCTTCTCCAGGCAATTCCAAAGACTTGCAGAAATACAATAGCAGCATTTTGTGTGTCTTAACTTCTTTAAAGAAAACAAATAATTTGGGTAAAGTTTGTTATGACCGTTTGAAAGGTCCATTATCTTACATTGTATGTGAAGTGTTTCCTAACTGCCTTTGCTGTGAAACTAACAGCTACATAGTGATTTTCTTTACAATTACTTTTCATGTGACATTGTATAACTATATTATGAGCTTAGAATTATGAGATAAAATAATCAAATTCTTTCTTTTTTCTCTTTTTAGAATAAACAATTAAATCCAGCATTTCAAGATGCCTGGAGTAGCAGTGATGAGGAAGGATGATTATTGCCCTTCGCACCTTTTTATCTGCTGCCAAAACGTCTAATGTGGGAATATTTTTTTTAAAGCTGTCCAGTGATGGCTAAATTAGACCTGAATGTGTGATTTTTCCTCCCTGAGACTAACCCCATAAGGTTAGTATTTACATGAAATTGTAAAACAGACTTTCATAAAGTTTATTTAATCAGACTGTCTGCTTGGTCGCAGTTGCTGGGGTCTGAGGAAGCCCCTGTTACTGCAATAGAAGGAAATAAGTCCTGGCGCCCCACACCCCACCCACCCCACATGGGACCTGGAGCAGGCGATGTGGATGTGGACCATAGGCTACAGTCCCTAAGGGCAAGCAAGTGGCCACACCAGCACTGACTCTCCTGCTGGCTGTGGCATCTCCCTGCTCGTTTGTCCTTTCAAGGACAATTGTAGTAATTTTGACCATATCAAAAATAATAATTAAAAAGATAACACCAAAATTATTTTAACCATATCAGGTATTCCGTTTCTCCAGCGACTTCATTTACTGGCCATCACTTAGCTCTAATGTTAAGTATGTTTTGACTCAAATGCGTCCCACATTCCAGGGAGCGTATGACGGGAAGTTTCTATCTCAAGGAAAATCCCGTGTTGATCGTGATGCTTCCGGTGGCAGCTTGTCTCGTCCTTGAACCCCTGTCTGTGAATCTCTGCGAGATGTGGCCAAGTCCTGCTTCAGTCATCGAAGCAGGGAATGTCCTGAGAAGGAATCTGGCTAAAATATGAGCTGTTATGAAATTTCTATTTTCCTGTCTCCACATCTTACTTACTGCATAGTTGAATGTCTGGAGCCCTGACTAGTTTACTCTCAACTTTTTTCCTTCCTTATTGAAGAAGCTATGATCTTGGCAAATACTGTTGAAACTGGGAATTATTTTTTCTAATTTTAAGATTAAAGAGATCTTCCTGCAAACTGTAAATAACTGTGCTGCATTTTTTAGTTATATGAATATGTGTGCTCATTAGAAATAATTCCAGCGATATAAAAACTTACAAAAGAATGTAATATGGTGCCCTGGAATCATATCACCCTAAGGTAGCCATTTTTCCATGACTGCCTTTATACACCTAATTTTATATAATGGGATGTTCAGGATGTTGTTCCAGGTACTCCTCCTCTCTGATTGGCACCCTCTTCCCTGTCCCTTACCTCTCCTGCTGCAATCCAAGTTATTAACCAAGCATGTGTTCTTCTATATTGCAGCCCTTTATGGGCCTATGTAGACAGAGGTGAGGAAGTATTTTTGTTTTGCAAAGCAAAATACACAGTTTTGTCTTCCCTCCCCCCCAGTTTTAGCATACAAAAATATTTCTGTGTCACTTGGTATAAAATAAGTGCATTAATATATAGTCTTTGTTTTCTTTACTCTTCATATGCTTGTGTGTAGGTCCTTCATCCTGGTGCCACTGCCTTTCCAAGACTAGCTGCCTTTCCTAGCAATTAGCTAGGAACATGTGGTATTCAAACCAGCCAATTTAGGGTACCACCCCAACTATTTATCTTTTTTTTTCTTTTTTTTTTTGAGACTAGGTCTCGCTGTTTTTGTCTGTGGAACCGTAGGCTCACGTTGCCCGGGGTGCTGTGGACTCAAGCAATCCCCAGCCTCAGCTTCCCAGGTAGCTGGGATTACAGGTGCGCGCCATCATGCCCAGCTATTTTTTGGGGACTAGGTCTTGCTATGTGCCCCGGCCATGGCTTCCTAGGCTGCCACCTACAGTCATGCACCACCATGCCCAGCCCTCACCCCAACTATTTATCAAACTCCCATATCACAAGCCGGTATTCCTTCTGTCCTAAGCTACTCGAGGTCCAAATACCAAGCAACTAGGGACCGCCTCTTTAGCCCTGTGCTCACCAAAACTAACCAGGCAATACAGTCCTAAACTTCCTCAGTGCACCTGCTCTGTACCCAATGGTTTGTCCCTTAGAAAACCCAGTCTAACCGCTAAACCATGTTCCTGCCTCCCTGGAGAGGAGGCCTCCTGGCCCTGGTCTTCCCTGTAGCTCTGCATGGTGTGATGTGCCAGGCTTCCTGACTCAAGGATCATGTGGGTAGAAGCTTATTCATTGACAGTCATCTTTATCTGCTTTGCCATATCTGATTTGCTCAAACCCCGCTACAGGTCTTATCATGGTTGGCACAGCAAGCAGGGAGGGTTGATAGCCAGTGGATATCATGTGACCCTAAACTGCTCTTGGCTTCTGCTGGTTGGCTCCAAAGGTCAGTAGTCACCGCCTGAAATGGCACTCTAAGTTGCCACCCCAGGATGCAGCTTGGTGAGCTTTGTGTTGTTTTGTAGCACCGTGATTTCCCAGCCTGAAGGGTGCACTCAACATTTCCCCTCCCATAATTGCTCCCAAAATACCATCAGGCAGGGACTGCAAAAAAGAGGGCATAACTGGGGCAGAAGGTGAGCGAGAACATGCAAAATCAAAGTGCAAATGAAGGCGAGTTGCATTATCTCTGCTAAGGGCCAGGAGAAAGCAGCCTCCCCACATATCTCTCCAAGTGTCTCTGCAAGTCTCTCTGCTACATGTCTCTTCCAAGTCTTCTTTGCAGTAGTACCGGGTTAGAGGTTGGGCTATAAGAGAAACAGATGGACCTGCCTGCCTTCCATGAGATACGGGTCCATCTGGCACTTGTCTGTACCCATCGTTCCTGGTAGCGCCCCTGTTCCAAGAAATCCAGTTCATGGAATACTGGGACTTGTACAAGGCTGCTGAATGTGACTGGCAGTGGAGAAAATGCCTGTTCTTGCTCCTCCGTCTAGCACTCAGTTGATCACAGTCATTATGACTCTATCTCTTTAGCATCTATTTAGATGCTAAAGATGCTACATCTTCCTTTTGGAAATAAGAACAAAAAGGCAATGTGTACAGTGTAGTTTCGTGGCAAGATAGACTCATGTCTCCTGTTTTGCCCAACCTAATTTTGGTAAATGTGAGAGGGGTTGTTGTGTCCGAAGGGTTCACTGGGGGAAACTGGGAGTTTGATGTGCAGTGGCTGTTCACTCCCTGGATTATGCCATTCTCACTAGCTAAGCTTTTACCGTGCAAATAAGAGACCTCCTTCCATTGGGATGGGGCAGCAACAGCTTTCCTATCAGGGATGTAAGGCAGATTGTGTCCTGTTTTGCTGATTGCACGTGTGTGAAAACAACTCTAGTCTCCAGTCCCATTTAAATAAGATTTCTGAATATTGACTTTCAACTTGATTGAACATGTTGAGCATCAGCTCTATATCAAACAAAAACAAATTGAATCCTTTGCTACACCAAACATTTCTATTGAAAGTGGATGTTATTAACATGGCATTAAAATTGAAAATGAAGAAATGGAAATGGAATGAGAGGGATGCAATTTTCAAAAGAAAAGAATGTAGTGTTGAAAAGTAAAGGCTGAGCTAAACTTAACAATAAGATATAACTAAAAATGAAGTGGGGGGAGAGAAAAGGAAAGAATAGTAGGAGCAGGAAACAATATTAAATTTTAGACAGAGCAACTAGGAAAAGCCTCAGGAAAAAAAAAAAGTGAATTTTGAGTAATGACCTGAGGCACCGAAGGATCTAACTAGTTCTGTAGATAGCAGGGGAAAGAACATTCCGGACAAAGAATATCAGGTGTAAACCTTTGAAGCAGGAGCAAGCGAGCACACAGGAGTATCTAAGAATCAGCAAGACAGCCAAAGGGAGAAAACTAACTGGGGAGATAAGAGTTGGATGTGATGTTAAATTAAGAAGGGCCTTGTAGATCGCTGCAGGGGAGATGGGAAATCATTGTAAATACTGATCTCAAACAAAAGCAATCAGTTGCAACCAATGGTTTGTTTAGAAACAATGGTAGATGAAATGACAGATTGGACAGTGTGTTTATGGTGACCCACACTCACGTCTCTGAATGCAAAACTAACAGTTTTCTACCCAGCCTCCCTCAGTTCCACCAGAAAGGAGAAGAACAGGTTTATATAATACACACACACACATTTCTCACAGGAAATAGAAGACATAGTTTACCAATTATACTTGTGTTCTTTCTAGCCTCCCAAACCAGTTAAGAGGCCATAGTTGTCCAATCGGGGTGATGGTGGCAATCCCAGAGTGTTGGCAGTGGTGATATGTAAGTGGTTTTGGATATATTTTGAAAATAGTAGAGGAAGAGATGAGTCAATGATGATGTCAAAATTTTTGGCCTGAGCAATCAAAATAATGTATTTGTCATTAAATAAGCTGGTAGGATATGGTGATTTATAACATATGTGTCATGCATATGCATACACCAGACTTGATCTGTCAGATGGGCAAAATAAATTTCCTGTGTACCTGAGGTTATTCACACATTCAAAACCCTTGGAATTTCCTGAGTGATGAGAACAATAGGAACATCTTCTGTCATCATATTGGGTTTCTTGTTCTCATTGCCTGGTAACAATCTGAGTCTTAAGTTGAAATGAGTGTCTTGTATTCATAACAAGGCCCTTTACCCTACAATTGGGTCTGTATTAATGAAGGTAACTTTACAAAGTATTTACAAATGAGAGCTGGTTGTCTGGGAGTTGGGGAGAGGGTGGGAGGGTGGGTGGGGACAAACCATGTTGAAACTTTCAGTCCTGCCCCATTGCTCTTTCGTTAATATAGAGGAAGGAACAGCCAGAGATGTGCAGGAAGGGAAAAAGGACTGTAGGCTGATTCAGTCACCAGTGGCTGGTGAATCAAGGGTACCTATGTAATCTCTCAAAAAAGGGGGAGTGAAGAGTTTCTAGCTTAGGAAACCAGAATGCTCCTGTGTGTCACTGTGCCAAGCCCCACATTCCACAAGGACAGAAGCTTTCTGCTGGGATCTTGTTGATTTCATCTGGCTGTTGATCTGTATCCTTTAATATCCTTCATAATAAAGCAGTAATCTAGTGAATGATTTTGCTGTGTTCTGTGAGCAATTCTAGCAAATTAATTGAATCAAAGAAGAAAGTTGTGGCAACCTCTGATTTATTGCCAGTTGGACAGAAGCCCAGTAATAAATTGTTCTTGCATCTGGCCTCTGAAGTGAAGGTTGCTCTTCGGAGACAGCCCATCATATGTAGAATATGTTATCACCAGGTAGGGGATGTCAAAGTTGAATTGAATTCTCAGAAACCCTGTTGGTGCCTGAGAATTCCTTGTTAGTGTAGGGAAACTTCGCCTCACATCAGATTGAGTCCAAGAACCCATCCAGGTGGGAAATACAAGAGAAGGTAGAACTATCGGTGACTATTCACTTAAGATATTAACTAGACATGTAAGAAGAGAGGCATAGTGGACACCTAGATGTTCAGACCTGAAGTTCAGAAAAGACACAAAAGCTGGAGATAAAAAAGAAAAACAAAAAAATATCCAGGAGATCCACATTTGAGTTACGAGTGCATAAATGCCTTCTAAATCCTGAGTTTAAGCTGGGTATGGTGACATGTGCCTTTAAGTGCAACCCTAGAGCATGGCTGAGACTAGGAATCGCTTGAATCCACGAGTTCTATCCCATCTGGAGCAACATAGCGAGACCTAGTCTCAAAGAAAAAAAAAAATAGCAGGGCGTTGTGGCATGCACCTGTAATCCCAGCTACCTAGGAAGATGAGGCTGGGGATTGATTGAGTCTGTGGTACCCCAGGCAAGGTGAGCCTGCGGTCCCCCGGGCAACTAGCAAGACCTCGTCTAAAAAAAAAAAATTCTGAGTTTAGTTCAGATCACCTGTAAAATAAGTATAAATAGTTGAGAAGAGAAACAAGGTCTCAGTCCTGAGGAAGGGCTCTGGGAGACTGGGAGATGAGGGGAAATCTACTGAAGAACATGTAAAGGAATAGTCAGAAAAGCAAAAAGGCCAGGTTGGTGAGGGACCCTGGAAGTGAAGGAAACAGCATTGCAAGAAACCGGTGAGTCAGTGGCATCAAATGGTGTTGATCTGTCAGATAGATTAGGACTGGAACGACTGGCTTATGCTCTCACAACTACTTCAGCTGCCTCACCTGGAAAAGGAATAGGTTTCTCAAAAAAACTTTTCCCTGCTAGTTCCCAGTTGAATTGGGAGTTTCTCTTTAGTGTTCCTCTGGCGTGCTGTGCTCTCTGTCCAACAGCATTTAGGCATTCAACAAATTTGTTTTTAACATTTGCCAAGTACTAGGCTGGCAATTGACCAAAATGTCAAAAATTCTTTCTTTCATGGAGCTGCTTCCATTTTCATGGGAGCTTGAAAGGGATAGACAAGAAGTGCTATGAGAAAAGGAATACAGGGTATGGAATGTGAGGAGCTGTAGTTTTAAATGGTGTCATCCAAAAAGGTCTCTCTGAGCAAAAATCAGGAGAATGAGAGAGCAAGCCAGGTGGGTGTCTGGGAGAAAGACATTCCAGGCAGCAAGAATGAGCACAGAAGCCCCGAGCTTGTCTGCCAGGTCCAAGGAGGAGTGAGGAGACCTGTGTGAGTGGGGCAGAGTAAGTGAAAGGAGGTCAGGAGATGGCAGGGAAGTAGTGAAGGGAGGTGGCAGGTTGCAAGTGGTCTTGAAGGCCATCAGAAAGACTGACTTCAGATGTGTGATTTTAAAAGTTTCAAATACCACTGGCATGGCAAACATCAAACCCAGTGTACTGATTATTATTTCTGGGAATGTATAATGAGGAATAGGATAGAAGAGATATCCACAGAGAAATGTCAACTATCTCTGATAGGTTTTTTTTAATTTAATTTAAACTTTTAAATTTGCATATATGTGTATTTATGTTTATATTACATTATTGTGTACCCCGGCTTTCCCACTTCGCTAACAGCTATTAACCATCCTACTCTTTTGTGCCCTTCACCTCCCTCACCTTCTTCCCCGTCCTCCTCTCTGGCTCCATTGTTCAGTCCCATTGGTTGTTTTTATTTTTTTTATTTGTTTGTTTGTTTTCCCCTAAATTCATCATATCAGTGAGACCATCCTGTATTTCTCTTTTTTCTTTTTGGCTTATTTCTGCTAATATGAGTCTTTCTAGTTCCATCCATGTTGCTGTGACTGACATATGTTTGTCTTCTTTGATTGATGTGTAATACTCCATCGTGTACATATACCACATTTTTTTCAGGCAGTCGTCTGTTTGGGGGCATTTGGTTGGTTTCCAAATCTTGGCGATTGTAAACAGAGCTGCAATGAACATGCGCGTACAGGTGTCCTTTTGAATTAGCGTTTTCATGTCCTCTGGGTAGATTCCCAGTAGTGGGATTGCTGGGTCGAATGGTAATTCCGCTTTCGATATGTTATTTTGCATGGTTATAATTTTGTAACTATGCAATTGTAATATGTATACCTATCTATGTAACTTGCTTTCTTCCCACAAAAAAAAAAAAAATTAAAAAAAAAACCAAAAAACAACTGACTGCAATTCTGAACTGAATGGCTTCCTAGAAGAATGGCACCCTGTTCACTGGTTGTTAGTCTGGAGAGTGAACAGTGGCCAAAGCAGGGTGCTGGCTAGGATGCTACTGCAAAATCAAGGTAAGGTTAGAAAAAATTGCCCAGGTCAGGCACGGTGGCACGTGACTTTAATCGCAGCCTAGGAAGCCTGAAGCTGAGAGTAGGAATTGTTTGAGTCCATGGGTTTGAGACCCACCCGGGGGAACATGATGATAGTGAGACCTAGTCCCAAAAATAGCTGGGCATGGTGTCGCGTGCCTGTAATTCCAGCTACCTGGGAGACTGAGGCTGGGGGATTGCTTGAGTCCATGGTGCTCTGGACAACATGAGCGTGTGGTTCCCCAGGCAACAATGAGAGACCTAGTCTGAAAAAAAAAAAAAAAAAGAAAGAAAGAAATTGCCGAGAAGGAACTCAGTGGCTCACTTGGCAAGGTTTATCTCTAAGAAGGGAAGACCAAGATACTGGCCAGGGGTAGGCCGCGGGCTGGCAGGAGGCAGAGGTAAATATGCACAGCACAGGACTTCCCCCAACAAAGAAGAAAAACTTTTCCATGAAAGCAGTTGCTAGGTCTTCACTAGCAAATATCAAAGGAAGAGGTAGCAATTTCCTATTCTCTTTAGGTTGAGAAATACAATCCTCTCTTGGGGTGGACTTACTGTTGTAGCAGAGGAACCACACAATTCCTGAGACTTAATGTAATGGAGGTTTATTTATAACCCATACAAAGTCCCTCTCCTCTAACTGGTAATTTGAGAACTCAGGGATCTTGTGGTTCCAATACATGCTATGTGAGGTTTTCTCATGCTGCAGGTTGAGCCGAAAGAATCTCCCTTGATCAGTACAAAAGAGTCAGACCTGGAAAGTTAAACCTTTTCTGTTCAAACTCCATCGACCAGAACTCTATCACATGACCACAGCTAAACTGCAAAGAAGGCTGGGAAATCAAGCCCAATTGTGTGCCCAGATGGACAAGGAGGCAGACCTTGTCAATAGCTAGCCATCTTCTGCTACATCTGTGAATGTTGTCCAGTTTATTCTAAGTCCCCTTTTACCAAAGCACCAAGAACTCATTTCTTTGCAGATTTTAAATTCTGAGGAGCTGGCTATCCGTGCATCCACCATTGTTTTCAGTTACCTGCCATACTTTTTTCTTAAACTTTCTGAACAAGCCTAATTGCTCTTCATCTTGCTTTTGAAGAAAAACCGAAGTGACAGAGATTGTAACAAACAGAATGACTAGTAAACTTGCTTTGAACATATAAATCTGAACTCATCCACCCTCATTTCCTAGAGTGCTTTATCTGCACAAGTGCCTTATCATTTAGAAAGAGATAGGGAAATCATTTCACATGCATGAAATGGATATGTAAATCCAAGAACAGAGATGAAAGATAGGGCCTTTATATCTATGCACAGTCAGCTCTCAATAATCTCTGCTAAGGAAAAGACAGCTGAACAATATCAAGCAATGGTCACTTTTTCTTACTTGGAAATTGAGTCACTAACATATTATTGCCCATCCTCCATAACCTGATTTTCAGAGCTGTCTGACAGTTATGTCAAGTGATCTTTCGACATTGGCTAGCTGACTGGAGATTACACCCAAAAGATAACTTTGAAATTTTGTAAATAAAAGAATAACTGACTAGTAACAATTTAAAGTGTAAGTTTCAATCAAAGACTGTATTCTTTACTAAAGATGATTTGATTGTTTTGATGTTCTATAAAACTTTGATTCATACATGCTGTTTATAAAGCCTAACTTCTGGTACCTCTTTCTGCTAACTTATCAGAGTTTTGTTACAATAGTCTTCTTCTGAAAACACCCCTAAAAACTACAAAGTTGTTGAGTAGTGTATCATATAGTACTTAAGATCAAATATATAAATTTTGTGTTTTTATAAAATCTAGGTGATAGCCTATTAATAAAAGTACCTTTTGTTTTTCCTCTTCAAAATGATAACCCTTTCACAAAAATTAAATGAGTAATCATCTTGAATGGTTAAAATGATATAGGTATCTCTTCAGTAGCTGGTATATCTGAGGGAGTAGAAGTCACACAATTTTTGAAAACATGAGATGAAAATGATCAAGATTCTCATCACTGGTTATTTTACAGCTATCCAAGTTAGGGTCAGACTACTTGCTGTGAAGGGATCCAAAAATTAGTGTTTTATTTTGTTTTTAACATTTGTCCTCAGTGTTTATTAAAATTAGGCAAGTTTGGGAAACACCAAGCTAGCACAAAAGTTAACTCCTCCAAGACAGTCTTCATTTCTTATGTCCCTATATGTCCTTTGAGGTGCACTGAACATCAGTTGTCATTACATAAAACTTAGACTAACAGTGCAAATACAGTATACAGTAACACATGCCAAAAAAATGCTAGCTGAATAAACTTTTCGTGTACAAATATTTGTTTATTAATGATTGATTTATAAGTGTTTCTTAATTGTAGATTTATTTTTTCCAATTATATCATTAAGATGTAGCTTTTCTGATGTCATTTAATCATTTAGTAGGATAAATTATGAAAGTTCTATTTGGAAAGTATTTTGTCATGAAATGTGTAAGTATTTAAATATTATTTAGATTTGGAACTCAGGATTTGATATTGAGGTAAGTTGATTGAATTATAAATTAACCTGACCTTATTTCCGGATAAGATATTTGGTACAGAAAGCAGTTTAAACATTTGAAATCAGATTAACCCAAGTTAATCTCACAATCACAGTACACAACAATCCTTCACAATTGAAACTCATTTTTATTAACATTTTTAAAAGATAGGATCCTATTGAAAGATATTTATCATGTTGATTGTTGTAGTAATTTGAGAGCTATTCTCATTTCCATTTCTTACTTATATTCTGTCTTGGTGATATAAATTTTACACACATCTCCCCTATCTGAACTGAAGAATTACCAAAAGAAAATTGTTTCCAACTTTGCATTTTTGATGCCAGAAAAGAGATGAAACCGTCAAGCTTGGGAGGATGGACACACACTGAGGTAAATACGTGGGAAGGCTTCATGGTCTCATAGAGTCCCTGTCACAAAGTACCTGTCATGTTCTTCCTCTGATGAACTCAAAGATATTAGTTAAATATGAAATACACCTGGGAAACATTTTAAAGCATCTAAATAGCAAGTTCATACAAATAATACTGACAACTTCCTTAAGTTCCTCAGCACCATCTGCACTTATTTGGCCCCTACTGTTTATAGACTACTATTCTAGTTTCCAGCAATACAAAGAAAAGATAAAAATCTTTGCTCTCAAAGACTTACAATTTATTTGAAGAGAAAATAATATCAGAAGAGGTAAGTTAAAAAGTGAAGTTCAAAGTGCAGGCTTCTCAACAACTATACCAGAATCCCAGCTGGGCATGGTGGCACATTCCTGTAAGCTTCAGCCCATGAAGCGGCTGGGGTTAGGGATCGCGATTCGAGTCCCGCTCAGGGCAACATAGCAAGACCTAGTCCCAAAAAATAGCTGGGTGTGGTGGCACATGCCTGTAATCCCAGCTCCCTGGGAAAGTCTGTGGTACCTCGGGCAACGTGAGCCTGGTTCCACAGGCAAAAATAGCGAGACCTAGTCTCAAAAAAAAAAAAAAAAAAAAAAAAAGAATTCCATAGAATGTGTGTTAAAATGCAGATCTCTTGGCCCCTTATCCCAGACTTAGTATCTCTAGAGATATATTTTCAGAAGTTTTGACAACATCCAAATAATAAAGTTTTTAAATTACTGGTAAAAGTTAAACTCATAATAAATTATTGCAGAATAAGAAGTAGCCAATAAGCAATAAAGATTCAGTCATTCTTCAAGGAGTAAAAAATATTGGAACTAAAATTGTACATATTCATAAATTATATTCTCTCAGGAAAAAGTTGGAGTCTATAGTGAAATCACTAAGAGTTTATTAAAGGCAAAGTTACACAATCATTACACAAAAATGAACACCATTCCTAAATTTATAGTCAGAAGATGTGATTTAAAACAAATACCATTATAATAGCAGTGGTAATTATAAGGTTCCCAGTAGTAAATTTAATAAAATATTGAAAAACCAATACAGAGAAATTATATAACTTCACTGGACAGATTAAAATGTAAAAAATAATGTTTTATGAATGGTGGCCTCAACATCCTAAAAATGGCAGTCCTCTCTAAAGATTTAAAATGGAAGGCAATTAAAAAAAAGTCTGCCATTGTTTTTCATTTAAAAGCTCTTAAAATATACACAAAAGAATAAACAGAAAATCCGCCAGTTACCGTGGCTCGTGCCTATAAGCTTCAGCCTATGAAGCAGCTGGGGCTAGGGATTGCAGTACAAGTTTCACTCGGGGCAACACAGTGAGACCTAGTCCCAAAAAATAGCTGGGTGTGGTGGTGCATGCCTGTAATCCCAGCTATCTGGGAAGCTGAGGCTGGGAATTACTTGAGTCTGTGGTACCATGGGCAAAAATAGTGAGATCTGTCTCAAAAAAAAAAAAAAAAAAAGAATCAACATAAAATCCAACACAAGACAGACTAGATAGCCTAAACAGACTTATGTTCAGGATCTTAGCAAGGGGAGGGGTATCTGTCACTATCACTGGAAGGGTCTTCTAGAAATTCATACTTGAACTTGAGGACTTAAGTGCATGTCAGGAGGCAAGCGGAGTCCCAGAAAGCTTGTGGGTATTGGAATGGTCTTTGCACCCTAGTTATAACCTGAAGATCTGCTGCCTTTTCAAGCCAGGTTCTCCAACAGATATAGAATAAACTTAAACTTTAAACTCTTAAAGCAAATCAACTCATCTGAGCACAGAATAGGTCAACTGTCCTGCAACCAACCTGCTGACTTGTGGGCACTCCAACCAAAATATATTGCAACAAGCTACTGAACTATGGAACAATTTGTTTTTTTATGTTTTTTACAATTTTTATTAATTACACATAAATATTTTCTTACATCGTTATCTACCCTGAAGTTCTCCCACCTCCTTGTCACCCATGAACTGTCATCTTGATCTCTTGTGCTCATCCCTCCATTTCACTCTCCGCCTCCCATCCCTGGCTGTATGCTTTAGTTCTGCTGTCAGTTTGTTAGTTCTGTGTCTTGTCCCTTTGTTTTCCCTATATCCCGCACATAGCTGTGAAGTATTACTATGACGAGGGCGGATCAACCCGCTTGTTTCCAGGACCCATGATCCTCCTAATTTTATCTCCGTCTCAGGTAGTTCTACTGACTGCTTCCTCCTCATTTCCCTGATTACTCATTCCTGGAGTTCCCCAGTCTCGGCAAAGCCTAGTCTCACTCTTGGTGCTCTGAGCCATCCTCATTGCTTCCAGCATCCTCTGGAAGCTGACTACTCTCCACTTTATCTCTAGCCCAGATCCCTCTCTTGAACTTCAGGCTGTCATAGCCACTTAGAGACCCACTTGGACATCTGAGGGTATTTCACATGGGATCAGCCCCCCAAAACAACGCACTAACCCCACCCAACTTTCTCATAATCTTCCTCTTCTTGGTACATGGCAATTTTCTCCTTCTAATTGCTGAAGGTAAACATTCTAGTCATTCTTGACACATTCCCCCCTCTCATATCCCATAGCAGATCCTTGGGGAATCCTGGTGGTATTACCTGGGCGCATAGTTTTATTTTTTTAATTTTAAGAAAATTTTCTTGTTTTCATACAGCATTGGTCATATTTGTATAGTTGTGGTTTCCTTAGGTAGGGGTCCTCCCCTTCCCCCCAACCTCCATCTCCCCCCACCACCACTCCCACTTCTCTCTCCCTGCAAGTTGTTGGTCAATGACCCATTGGTCTCGTCCTTTTTTTTTTTTTTTTTTTTTTTTTTGAGACTAAGTCTCACTATGTTGCCCTGGGAAGCACAGGTTCACCTTGCCCATGGTACCATGGACTCAAGCGATCCCCAGTCTTAGCCTCCCAGGTAGCTGGGATTACAGGCGCGTGCCACCATGCCCAGCTATTTTTTGGAGTAGGTCTCACTATGTTGCCCCGGGCGGGTCTCAAACCCACAGACTCAAGTGATTCCTAGTCTCAGTTGCACTCTATGGCTACGCTTAATGGCCCATGCTACCATGCTCAGCTTGGTCTCTTTTCTTTTCTGGTACAATGGCCTTTTCCTAGGTGAGGACCTGTGCCCCTGGGATGCAGCAGAGCAGGCTGCTTAAATTTCCAGGGGCAACTTCAAAAATTTTTTTATTTTACATTGTTACCTATCCCGGGGTTCTCCCACCACCTTATCACCCGTCATTTTGGTTTTTTTTTTTTATGTTGCTCCTACTCCTGCTCCCCGGACCATTATCCATGCTTCAATTTTACTGAGAGTTTTAAATTTTCCTTGTCTGTCTGTTTTCCCTTTGTCCCGCATATAAGTGAGACCATCGAGCATTTTTCTTTTTCTTTCTGGCATATTTCTGTTAGCCTGATTCCTTCTAGCTCCATCCATGTTGCCTGCGAATGACGTTTGCATTTTTTGATTGATGAATAATATTCCATGTGTACATAGACCACAGCTTTCTGTACTTTTCGTCTATTTGGGGGCATTTGGGTTGCTTCCATATCCTGGCTAGTGTAAATAGCGCTGCAATAAACATCCGGGTACAGAAAAATCGGCAACAAGTGCTGGCGTGGATGTGGAGAGAAAGGGGCACTTCTACACTGCTGGTGGGAACCCAGGAGTAACTTTGAGATGGGCAGCTAGTCCAAGCACATCAGGACAGGTGTGTGGTGCAGTTCTCCAGGCTCCTTTATCGTGGTGCTTCCTAGGGTGGAGGAGGCTGGCTCCTTTTCTCCAGGTCTGTGTGGTCAGTGGGATCCATGCTCCTCATTCGTGCTGTCTGTCTCCTCCATTCCGATGTCTGTCCCAAGGTGCTTTTTCTGAGCCTTATCGTTCTGCCATCTGGCCTTGGCCCAGGGCACATAGTTTAAATGACAACTTTCACCACTACCAACCTGGTCCAAACCACTCTCATATCTCTCTGGATTTTATAATCATCAACTTGTTTCTGCCCTTCTCCCCATCCCTTTCCAATCCAGTCTCAAAAGAAAAAGAAAAAAAATCTCAAAAACATTGCCAGGATATTTCCCCAGGATATTCCCTCGCATACTTTGCCAGATGATGTCACTCAATCATTCAAAATGCTTCCCTTAACTCTTTGACCTCCTTTAGCACAAGTGCCCCGCTCCCCTCACTCCAATTCAACCACTGGGGTGTACTCCTTGTTTATTTCTGAACATGAGCATCCTAGAGACTTTTGTGCCCCAGGACCTTTGACCTTTAATAATTTCACTTTGCTGTTCTCCTGACTGGCAGCAGTTCACCACACACACAAGCCTACGACCTCACCTCTTTAAATTTTAGCCTCAAAAATATCTCCTTCCAATGAGGGCTTTTCTAACCATGTTGCCATCCCAACTGCTCACCTCCAAAAGCCACTATGTCCTTTCATTCTGTATGTGTCTGCATAGCACTATCCACAACATGAATACCTATTTCACATGGTTATGCATCTATGAGCTGTCATCCTCAACCAGAGTGAGTGTACTCTGCACAAGAACAGAAAAAACTGTTGTGTTCTATATGCTAGTTGTTGAAGCTAGCAAAATAGCAGTGTTTTTCAAATACTGCTGTTTCCAAAATAGCAGTGTTCAAAACTCTTTTGTTGGATGCATTCATATTTGCAATTTTGTGAAGGGATATTGATAGACAGAAAATGATATGACTCAAAAGCAAATGTCACAAGCAACTGTCTCCAATTTCTTGAAGATTCCCTAAATCTACTAAATGACTTATTAGTATTATGAAGGTAAAGTTTATCTAAAAGGATGGGGAAATCTTTAGCTTCTTTAAATTCAAGAACCTCTTATATTTTTTTATTTTTAGTTGATTGTACAGATATATATATATTTTACATTGTTGTCTACCCCAAGGTTCTCCCACCATCTTGTCAACTGTGAACCATCATCTTAATGTCCTGTGCCCATCCCTCTCCTGATTTCCCTTTTTCTCTCTCTTGCTCTGTTTCAGTTCTGCTGAGTTTGAAATTTTCCTTGTTCTTTTGTTTGTCTGTTTTTCCTATATCCCATATGTTGGTGAGATGATCCAGTATTTCTCTTTATCTTTCTGGCTTATTTCCACTATCATGTTCCTTCTAGGAATATCCATGTCATTACAAATGCATCAAATTTGTCTTTTTAATTGCTGAATAATACTCCATTGTGGACATATACCACAACTTTCTGATTCATTTTTCTGTTTGGGGGCATTTGGATTGTTTCCATATGGGGCTATTGTAAATAGTGCTACAATATACATCCAAGTACAGGTGTCTTTTGGAATTAGTGTTTTTGTATCCTTTGGGTAGATTCCCAGATGTGGGATTGCTGAATTTAAGAACCACTTATATTTTACATTTGAGGTTTTTTTTTTTTTTTTGGGGGGGGGGATTCCTTTCAGTAGTGTAGTGGTGTTGTGCACTCTCACATTTTATAAAAAGCTTAAAAAAATCTCTTCTCATAGCAGTAGCACTAGACAGTTCAAGGCACACTTTGTATGCTCAGGAAACAGGTTACTGGCAAGCAGAGCCTTCCGCAAACCCTCTCCATCGCCTCTAGTCTGGGCCCCTCTGCCCTGATGCCATGCTTAAAACTCCATGCAGACTCAGGGGCAAGTCTGCCAGGTGCTTACCCCAGTCCACAACCCTCAGAACATTTTTTCTTAAAGACAGCTCCATTCTAGCTCTTCCTTTTGCTTCCCACGTAAGGAACTTTTCTGAACTTCCATTTGCCTCCTAGCTACTGATGCTGTGATTCTTAATCCTAACACCAGTTAAGGATGGCAACCAAACAAGACAGGTATGTTAAAACATAGTGGAGCATGTATCAACTTGCCCAACATCCATCCTCACTCCCGGGCAAAAAGGAGAAATCAGTTGGCTGCACTTCATTTCCTGCAGCAGTGGCTCAGTAGGAAAGTGAACTTCAGTTATTGCACAATCTGCTTCCAGGGCTCTAAAATGCCCCCTACTTCTGCACATTTGCAGCGATCCTCTAGCTTCTTAATAAGCAGGGAGGGTGGAGCTAACCTAGAGTGGACTTTTCCTTGTCGGGCCTTCACTTGAGCCAGGAAGTCGTGCTCAGAAGTCTTTTCCGGATCCAGGCACGGTGGCGCGTGCCTGTAAGCGCAGCCTGTGGAGTGCGGCTGGGACTGGAAATCGCTTGAGTCCGCGGGTTCGAGACCCTTCCGGGGTAACATAGCGAGACCTTGCCTTAAATAGCTGGGCGTTGTGGCGCGCGCCTGTAATCCCAGCTACTTGGGGCTGAGGCTGGGGATCGCTTGAGTCCGTGGTACCCCGGGGAAGGTGAGCCTGCGGTTCCCCGGGCAACATAGCGAGACCTAGTCTCAAAGCACACACGCAAACAACACAAACAGAAGAGCCTTTCCCGGATTCCTTTGTGCCCCCTCGACCCAGCCTCGCCCTCAGTCAGACTCTCCCCGTTTCCAAATTTCCTACACCTCATCCTGAGTCAGGCCTGACGCCAGCCTGCGCTCGACTTCCCAGCCTCGAGCTGACCTCAGGCGATGGCCTCTGGGCTCCAGCGGACAGGTCTGGTCAGCGTCCACCACTGGGCGCCCCCGAGGCGCCTGCAGCGCGCGTCCGGGCCGAACGCCCAGCGACTGGGCCCAGCGCGCGGCCTGGGGGAAGCGGGGCGCAGTGGGCGGCGGGGGAGCCCTTCCCGGTTGCGGCCCCGCCCTCGGCCCCTCGCGGGCACCTGGCGCTGGCGGCGGCGGCGGGCGGGCCGGGGGCGGCGCCGCGCGCGTCACGCGGCGGGGTGGGAGAGCGGGCAGGTGACACCGGCCGCCTCCTCCCCTCTGCAGCTCGCTGGCGGTCGGGGCGGCAGCAGCGGCCGCTGTGAGGAGCTCGGGCCCGGCCGCTGCGCACCGGCCCGGCGGTGAGTGCAGACGCCCGGCCCGCGGCCCCGCCAAACTTTCTGGGCGCCCAGAAGAGACGAGGGCTGGGGAGCTGGGGAGGGGGGAGAGGGGGCCGCGGACGCCGGGCGCCGCGGAGTGGATACTGGGGCGAGGCGCCGCGGAGGGGCGTCCCCGCGCGGGACCTCGGGGAACCCGGCTGGGCAGTCTGGGGGGCGCCCGCCAAGTTTGCGCGCCGCGGCCTGCGGATGCTGAGGGCGGGGCCGGGCGCTCACCTGCGCGCTCGCGGGGACCCCGGCGCCCCCCCCCGGCAGCCCACGGAGCTGCTGTCCCCCGAGTCTCCCTGGGGCCCGCGCGCCGCGGCCCCGACGTTGGGCGCGCGGAGGCGAAGGCGGTGCCGCCCGCGGGGTCTGGAGACTGAGGACCCGCTCGACCTTGGCCGCCGAGGTCACCTTCCCGGTCGGGGCCCTGGCCTCGCCGGCCACCCCGCCACACTCCCGACCCCCTCCGGCTTGCTTTGCTTCGGGGGGCACTTTTGTGCCCTCGAGTCCTGCACGGACTTGGGGCGCTGCTCTTGCAGCGGGGCGCTGCCTCTGTGGCTCGGCGGGTGAGGCGCGAGAGAAGCTGAGTCGCAGAACAGGTTGTGCGGGAGAGGAAGGTGGGAATTCCGCCTGTTGTTCCGTCTCCGAGCGGTTGCTGCTGGGGAAATGTCGTGGGCCTCTCTCGCCTTCATCCGCCAGCGCTGATTCAAAGTCGCCGGGCGCAGCCGGAACGCTCTTCGGGCGCCCCCGGGTGGGGGAGGGGCTGGGGGAGGGGGAGGGGGAAGAGCTGGGGGGGTGAGGGGGCCCGGGACCGAAGGGATCCGGTCGCTCGTCCCAGCTCCCCGTGTGGCAGGAGAAACAGGTCCAGCCCCGACTGAAAACTAGTTTTCTTGAGCAAAGCCCTTTCCCTTTTGCTGCGACACCCCTTGGAGAGCTTTTTCTCTTAACCCTGTACTCGCAGGCGGTCTTCACGCGTCGCCCGCACTTGTTGACTGCTGTGGAAGCCATCAGGACTTGGCGGCGTCCTCCCCGCGCCTGTGTCTTCCTTCCCTTTACGCGGTAGCTTCTGCTCCTACTACTGGCCAGAAGTGGTTTTCCCCAAGGTCACTAAGAATCAAGAAAATCTCTTCGGCTTTCCCCTAGTTGATGGGAGGGATTATGTGGATTGATTTTCGGAGGTGGAACCATCCCACGCTGTCATGGTGTGTAATCCGTTGGATGAATTGTTGGATTCACCAGTGGCAGACTTCTAGCAAATGCTGGGGACGCCAAGTGTTCTAAGACTCTGTGAAGTCTTAATCCTCCTAATGATCCTGTTAGGTTACTGTGTTAGGCTACTGTGTGTCTTACGCCCGAGGAAACCCAGGCCCAGTAACTTGCCTCCGGACACATCTGCAATGGAGCCGCAGGGGATCCCAACTCTGGGCCCTGGCTTGGCACTGGGCTTTAACCCGAGCCCCTCCCTTCTCACCCCTTCCTTTCCGTCCTCCATATTCCTAAGGTCCTGTGTTGTTTCAAGCATTCTTGACTATAGTTCTCAGGCTTCTCATTCCCTTCTTGTGTGCTTAGGACAAATGAGGTGTTTGGGATTTTTTTTTTTTAAGAGTTTATAAAACTTGGTACTTTAGTCATCACTTCTACTTGTCCAGTTTTAATTCTGTGCTTTGCAGTGTCTTAGCCAGCGTTAGTGTAGCATCTCTCAGAGCATATTGTAATATTCCAGTTGGATGTGCCCTGCTTTACCCCAAAGCATTTCCATCCAACACATTTCTGTCAGGGCCTCCATAAAAATGCAGAACGGTGGGGTCCTCTCTCAAATCACCCTTCTCCCAATCATGAAATCTCTTGTGCTCAACTTTCTCCTGTGTCTCTTCCTTCTAGCCTTCATCAGCCCCTACTCCCCCAGTGCACCCATCTCCCTCTTCCCCACCCCACACTCTCATCACATGTCATATGCCATTTCTGCTGTTGGTTATCGTTTATAAATATTCCATTAGACGACTATAAACAATCTAGGACATTAACTCTCTAGGACTTAAAACCAGTAGCTATTGGATAAATGGTTTGCAGACTGTGATGCAATATGAATTAAGTCATGGTGAATGGGGATTGTTAAGATTTGTATTTTAAAAGCGCTTATCTGATATTTCGAATTTCACATTTGTAAGATCTCTCCACCCCTCCCCGTTGTGGATGCTATCTCACTTCTTTCTGATATTTCTGTATCTGATCTGGCAAGGACAGTTATCTTGCAGTGTACATGAGAATTTTGCATTAGAAATTAAGCTTAAATGTTCTCTCTGCCAGGTGTATCAAGTCTGCATTTAATTGACAATCAGATAAAAAGCTGCAGCATCTTTCAGATCTGTATTAGTCGCAAAAACGCACAGTTACTTGCATTTTCTCGCGAATTTTCTCTGAAGTCAGCAAGGCCTGTACCACAGTGTTCCTAGTACACACAGCAGCAAAAAAGTTAAGGTAGTCTCTCAGGTTAAGAAAGCAGAGTTGGCTGGCATGTTGGAATTATGCAGTCAGGATTTCAGCCACATCTAAATTCAGCGTTGAGGCTCTCTCCTAACTCTGGGGGTTCACATTTTACAAGTAGGGGAGACAAGAAAATAGCTTTTTAAGGGCATAAGGACAACCACAAGCATAAGCTGGTTAAGACTTTTTGAGTTTCAGTGGTAGAAATTTGATAACTAGGAAAAAAGGGGCTTGGTTAGCAGTCCCTAATCTGAATCTAGCCTCTCCTTCTTTCTGTCTCAAATTTCTGTGTTTTGTCTTAATAGCACATTTGTGATCTGTTTGTTTGCTATTAGAATTAAATGACATAAAGACAGAATAAAAAAAGTGCTTTTATTTAAAGAATGATTTAATCCTAAATTTTTCCAGACACTTCTCAACTCTATTCCCCTTCCCATTCTCCCTGCTTTCTGTGAACAGTCAATGCTATGTTGGACCCTGTGAACCAAAAAGATTTATGTCTCAGAAGCAAGCAAACAACTAATGCTGACTTACACTTTAACCCCTATGATGCTTATCATTGAGTTAGCTGGCAGGTACATGTTTTTACCTTCAGCTTGTTCTTTAAAGTAGTAGCAGCTATGGCCTTTACTTGAAGCAAGAAGGACGGTCAAAATAACATTCTTATGAAACCAGTTTAATAGCTGCTATTCAGTAGCTTAGGGTAAGTGCCTGAGTAAATGTACAGTAGAATTTAAAAAACAAAATGGTGAGAACTGCCACTCTTCGCTCAAGGGGAGAACGAAGTGGGTAGTAGAGGCACTATTTAATATTAAGTAGTAGTATGTTGTTTCTGCATCTAGATTGCCTCTCTTCAACCATATATACACAAATAGGCAATTGCCATTTCTGTGTCTCTGGGTTAAAAAGACAGCTGAATGTTCACAGTTGCATGTAGCTTAGCCCAATAAAGACAATTCTCTTGACATCTGAGCAGTTGACCCAATGAGCTTGCAGTCTTCGTTTCCACATGAAAGGGACTGTCAGGCATGACCAGCGGGCACAAGTAGTTTGTTCCCTTTCCAGCTGCTGGCTTGCTCAAGAAGAGTCTGTACTTCCTGTAAACCTGTTAGTGCCCATCGTACTTGTTATTCTGATTAGATAATTTAAACTAGGATATGAATCTATCAAACATAAATACAAAAGGAAAGAGTTGCCATGTTTATGTGAAAGGAATGTTGAATTGTTTGGGAAGATTTCATAAGAGTGAAAAAGTGGTCAGGGAAATTTTAAAAACCTGAAAGGTAATATCTTGGGCTGACTTGACAAGTTATAGGGTTTTGTTTGTTTGTTTGTTTTGGTTTTTAGTCCACTTGGGAAATTAAAACTGGAAATGGTTTTCCAGAAAATAAATTCAGGGAAAAGAATTGTGGAGAAATGCTTGACTAAGAAAAATCCGGGAACACTTTGGAAAATTGGGGAACAAGTACATATTTGTATGTGTTAATACAGTAAATGGCATGTCTATAATTTTTTGATGTGTACTATAAACATTTTTTGATTAACCAGTCACACCCAGACTAAATGGTCTAACAACCATAGTTTATGCTGTAGTGTAGTGTAGGCCAAGCCAGAATCTTTGTCTCTGGAGTTATTTGGTGCCTCTATGTTAAAAAAAGGAACAGTGAAACTGTTCCTTTATGAATGCAATACAGCAGGGTCCATGTGAGTGTTTTCCTTTGTTGGCAGACCATGCTAATGTACATAATCAACTCATACTTTTTGTAAATTATGCTTTTAGCATCCATTTAACATTTAAGGTTATTTTAATAAAGAGAAGCAACAATAAGGCTTAGACTTGGCTCCTCCTGCCCTTAAATGACTTCCATAAAAATTGAAAGCAAAAATACATACGATAGCAATATCTAGGCTCTATTAAACATGATAAATGTTTTAGTGCTCTTATGCTGATGATTTGAATTGATCATAGAATAACTTATTCTAGATTCAAGTAGTAATTATAGGGGGATAGTAATTATTTCCTGAAACATTACAAGTTAATGGAGGGAAAACAAACTTTAATGAGAAAAATGAAAGTACATTTTATCATAATTGCATCTATTAAGCACTTACTGTTTGCTAGACACTATCCTAAATTCTTCTTATGCCTTATTTCACTTAATCTTTACAAAATCCCTACCAGGAAGATGTTATTGTTCTCATTTTATAGATAAGAAAACTGATATATATATATATATATATACACACATATGTAGATATACATATTACTGATACAGTAAACTTGCCCAGGTTAGTAAATAATGGAACTGGGAACCAAACTTAGTTTGGCTTGAACTTCACTGCCTATATACCCATGCTTTTATTACTTTCATAACATGATAGTAATTTTCATCATTCTTCTAGTATAGATATATATGTTTTTAAGTGAAAGCAATTTATTTGAAATAACCCTACACAGTGCCAACAGAGAGAGGAAAGGGAGACAACTTAGAGGGTGTTCATGGAGATGCTACTATTACTACCACTGTGGACATGTGGGCTTCTAAGGGATATACCTTAGAATTATCCTACCCAGAGGACAAAGAAAAGAAACCTTTTATGGATATGAGTGTGTTGATAATATTTTAAGGAGCTATTAGAGTGTTTCAAGTTAGAAAATACCTAGAGATCATATAAGCTAACTTCTTTAACAGGTGAAGAAGCTGTAACTCAGCATAGCCAAGTCTTTTAGCCCCCAAACTTGCTGGGGCCAAAGCAAGTTCTGATTGGAATCCAAATACTTCTGGAACTTACTAATTATTTTCTTTCCATCAGACTTGATTCAGAAAATCACTTTACTACTGATTTTTGATTCTCCTAAGTTTCCTCATTCCATCATTGTCTATAAGACTTTATAGACTCCTAAATGTTAATTGCTCTTGAAGGATGTACTAGAGACTATGTTGGCAACCAGACGCAAGGTAAGAGGAATGAATTTACAGAAGAGATTTACCCAGCTGCCCACTGGGGCTTAGTGGAGATATGGACCATAGGCAACTTTATTAACAAAAGAAAGGGGTATTTATGGGGACACAAGGTGAGTGTTTGTTGAATTTTAAAGAAGACAAACACAAACTTGAGAGGCAATTAACATTTTAAAGCTTGAGAGTAATTGAGGAATGGGGAGTATAGGCAGGTGGTCACTATCTTTGATTTAGGGAAGCCAGCGGCACCGGGCAGCCTTAGAAAGTTATTGTAGTAAATTAGTTTTTAGTTTTTTTGGGACCATTAATGACAGAGGTTTTTCTTAGATCGTTTGTAATGATTTTTCTGGTTTGCAACCGGTGCACAGCAACTATAGACAAGGCAAAGACTGCTTTCCCCATTTTACCATGGAAATACTAATTCTGGAGCCCACCTGTGATAAAACCTAGCCCTCAACCACAAATGAAAGTGTGAAAGAGGAAAATAGATCATCTTAGCAAAGATAACTACACATCATCCAAGCCATCTAACAACCCATCCCTTTTCTCATCCTCTGTCCTTAACACCCCCTTTAGGTGACTGCCAGGGCATCTCAGAGCAGCAACATTTGTGGGACCATGAGGGATATTTACGGTCAGTGGCAAATTAGTGCCCACTCTTTTACTGGGCACCCCATGAAAAAGCATGTCAGACCCCAATCTGGCCCATCTGCAAACCAAGCAAGGACAGGTTGTTAGCCATCTTCTTAACAGGCAATTATGTGCTGTATATAGCAGCTGCTGCTGTTTATCCTTGTCCTTCCTTACGTTGGCATTTCATATAAAATGTTTTATGTACATTCCCAGTTCTTATTGCAACCCTGTGTAATATGTGTTCTTTTTTAGACTAGGTCTAGCTATGTTGCCCGGGGTAGTCCGATCCTGCCGACTCAAGGCACACACCACCATGCCTGGCTATTTTTTGAGACTAGGTCTTGCTGTGTTGCCAGGGGTAGCTTTAAACCTCGAACCCGCAAACTCAAATGATCCCAGGCCTCTTGCCATCCAGCACTTAGAGTACAGGTGCGCATCATCATGCCTGGCTGTGGTATATGTTCTTAACTTAATTTTAGAGTTGAGTAGTCTGAGCTCCAAATCTCTTGTGTTGGAAGTGACAGATCTGGATCAAGAATTCAGACACTCTGACCATATACCCTGCCACCTACTATTTGTGACCATACTGTCTATTTCCTTATCTTTAGGGGAGAAATATAGGGAAAGACAAATAAGATGCTTATGAAATAGGACAGTTGCAAAGTTTGCATGTCATAGTACATAATTGGCATTTCACTTTTTTCCAAAGAGATTTGAAATGCTCACAATAAGTATATTAAAATCCAAGTATAGAAGATGTAGTTGTATTGAATGGAACATTAAAACTTAACTATAAGTTAAGTTTTTTTTTTAGGTAAGCACCTATTTAAAGAGTTAAAAGACTTTCTATAATTCAAATAATTTTATTTTATAGCATAAAACAAATTTATAAAGTAGCATTTTTTCTGTGAAGTGAATTATAAAATGAGTATTTCAAATAGACTTATATTTAATTTTTAATTTTATTTCTGATATTATTTATTTTGTTTTACATTGTTATCTACCCCGGGTTCTCCCACCACCTTATCATCTGTGAGCCATTATCGTAGTCTTTTGTGTGCCTCCTACCCCTGATTTTCCCTCCTTTCCCTCCACCTCTTGTTCTACACTTCAATTTTGCTAAAAATTAGTTTTAAATTTTTCTTGTCTGTTGGATTGTTTTCCTTTTGTCTCATGGAAGTGAGACAACAATATGGAATGCTTCACCAATTTGCATATCATCCTTGCACAGGTGCCATGCTAATCTCTGTATTTTTAGTATATGTGCTGCCGAAGTGAGCACTCAAGTAGACTTTTTAAAAAAGGACATTGAAACACTTTATGTCTATACTTTCAATAACAAAAATTCCATAACTCTCCAAAACTGGAAATGTGTGTATATATGTAATCTGTGGGGAGGAAGGTCATAGATCCACAGGCTAAAAAAAACCC
Source organism: Uropsilus gracilis (assembly GCA_004024945.1). Lineage (NCBI taxonomy): Eukaryota > Metazoa > Chordata > Mammalia > Eulipotyphla > Talpidae > Uropsilus > Uropsilus gracilis. The sequence goes on along the minus strand of PVHY01000074.1, from coordinate 186,386 downwards.
CTTAATTTGAGTAAAGTAGGAAATAATATATGTGAAATAATAAAGTATAACTCACTGAATCGGCATAAAAGAGTTGACCTTTTATGTTAATGTTGGAATTATGCATGTATTGCTGACAGAAGCCAACTGTGTAGATTTTATCCATGTTAAAGGGATAAACTTGGGATACAGGGATAGACTTGAACTTTATAGAAAAGATACCACCTCCTATATCCTTGACAGTTTTCATTTCTATTATCCCAGCTCTCTAGGAGGAAAGATCAGAACTTTAAAAAAGATGTTAAATCAGTGTGCATTCATTTGTGTTACAAGTCTTGGCAACACACTACATGCTAGATACTGGAGCTAAAGAATTCTAAAATCTAGATTTCTTTATCTCATGCCTTCATTCAAGTTAGTAGCTATTATGTAAACTATGTCCACAAAATGGACATTCAGAATCCCTCTACTTCAGTCCAACTTCTATACCTACTCTCTCCCTACAATCAATTCTTTACCAACCAAATTAATTTCAAAACTTAAGTTAAATCATGCCTTTGTTTTGCTTTGCCCTGTTGATAATTTCAGATTTGCAAGGAATTCTAGGCTATGTTTGCATGAGTGAATGTACTTTTAAAAAATAATTAAGGTGGTAAATTTTATATGTATTTTACCGTAATTTTAAAGGAAGAAAAATAGTCATGTTACAGAAAATAAGAAAATAAACAGCTTCTGCAGGTTTCCCATGGCACTTAGAATAAACCGCAGCTCTTTAGCTGAACCCCCAGGACCCTGCATACCCACTTCTGGACATCATTCGTATTACTTTCTGATCTTTTGATACTAGATTTGTTCCTGTCTACAGATCCTTGCCCTGGTTGTGTCCTACAGAATCACTTGCCCCACAGATCTTCTCAAGCATTCTCGATCTTTCCAAGTGCCCTTCTAATGTGGCAACCCTCTGTCCTTGGTGAACCTATCACACCACTCTATTTTATTTCTTCCTAATTTTTTTGGGCATTATTTGCCTTATTTATACACAGGTTTACTTATCTAGCGTGACTTTGCACAGAATGTAAACCCCATAATAATAGGGACCTTGATGTCTTTCTCGTATCAAGAAGAGTGCTTAACATATAGTAGGTACCCAAATACTTATTCATTTATTGAGTAAATGAATAGAGACATGCTCCCTTCCTTCAATGACCTTGCAATTTCTGGTGCTGAATCTCAGGGCCCTGGGTTATAATTGTAGGCAAGGTCTCAGCACCACTTATATGAGTTGATTGTCATATACAAAATGAGCAACTAGTTATTCCCCAAACAAAATCATGTGAGGAAAGCGATGAGCAGAAAATTATGTTGGGGACAAAAGAGTAAAATAAAAAACAAGAATTAGATGAACTGTTTCCTTTCATTGAAGGACCGAGAAATACTTTTCTTCTATCTCCCTCTCATCTTTAAGGAAAATAAGAGAAAACAAAAATATGACTCTATATCAATGTCCAGAAGTGAACTTTGACCAACCAAGCGTAAAATGAGAATTGTGTAAGATATCATATGTAGCATTCCCAGAAACGCCTGACTCCTCTCTGCCATTTGCTCTTAAGGGCCCATTACGAGCACTCAGTTGTATTAGGCAATAAGACTGTCTTGCCAAAGTGAGCCCAAAATCGAACCAAACTTTCTGTCTCCTAGAATTAGCTCCTCTAGCATGCATTTTGCCAGTGACAATCAAACTCACCCTTCACCATACTATCAACTATCAGACCACAACTACTTTTGTGGGTAACTGGGCTTTCTTCTTTTTCATTAATGTTCAAGATAAATATAGAAAAATGGGTAGAGATTTATGATGATTTATGTGTGACATGGAGGGTGATCGTTCCATATAATCAGGAAAATCAGATTATTTTCTAAAATAATAGTACATGCTAGTTTTTAGAAATATGTAAAATTTAAAACCAAACAAAAACTTGTAACAGAAAAGAAATATATCATGCATAATCTCAGCAACCAAAAAAAATTACTAACATTGATTAATGAGATACCTGCTTTGTTAAATTAATAATGCCCAACAGCCGGGCACGGTGGAGCATGCCTATAAGCTTCAGCCTATGAAGTGGCTGGGGCTGGGGATCGCAGTTCGAGTCCCGCTTGGGGCAACATAGCGAGACCTACTCCTAAAAAAAAATATCTGGGTGTGGTGGCACACACCTGTAATCTCAACTACCTGGGAAGCTGAGGCTGGGGATTGCTTGAGTCTGTGGTACACCACGCAATGTGAACCTGTGGTTTTCCGGGCAAAATAGCGAGATCTAGTCTCAAAAATAAACAAATAAAAAATAAAAAATAATGCCCAACAAATTCATTTGTTTTGGAGTTTACAACAGTAGTAAGAATGTTACGTTTTGTTTTTTTTTTTAATTCTTTTAAAGGTACACGATAAATCATAGGGAGAAAAGCAAAATCCCTGAATAATTTATTCCTGTTATCAAACCACTGTGAAAGTGTAACAAAAATTTCAGAGAATAGCAAGAGTTTTCCTTGACCTCAACTACCTAATCAGGAATCAGAGAAAGAGGGGAGTTGGTAAAAGGCAACAAATAGATAAGCATTTCAGGTATCTTAGTTATGACATCGAGATCAGGAATTACAGAGTGGCTAAAAATTTCATTGCTCACTGCTGGAGGGTTCAGAAAAGAGAACTGGGTGATTGAGGTTGTTTTCAGTGGAGAGGAAATAAGGTGTGAAGTAGGGAAACTTGATCTTTGATCATTATAAAGCGTCTAGACAAGTATCTGCTTGGACTGATGGAATGGTCTGAGAGAGCAGAGAAGGTAAAGGGAAAGTGAAAGAGATGATGTCGAAAGTGAGGAGAAAGACAGGAGGCAGAGGTTTTATTTTTTCTAATTTTTATTTTTTTTATTTGATTACACATGTACATATTTTTTACATCATCATCTACCCCAAGATTCTCCCATTACTTTGTCATCTGTGAACCATCATCTTAATCTCTTAAGATGAGCTTTATTCTTTGCTTTATGCTTTGGTTCTGCTGACAGTTTGAGGAGGCACAGATTTTAAACCTGAAAACCTGGGTGAATTTCAGTGTCACTATTGATCACAGTGAAAATGGATTAAGCTTCTGGAAATTTCTTTGTGTCTGTTCCCTTGTTAATCATTAAAGGACAAATTATATCCTCACTGGATGACTTGAGACTTTTAACTAAACAGGCCTCTTTGGGGCAATTACTTGAATATGGGACATTTAGAGGTTAAGAAATTGTTGAGCTATTTCAAAGAGCCAATTAATCAAATTCTCAGTGATAGATAAAACTAGGATTTTGAATTTCCCTCTTGCCTCTCCTCTGTCACCAGGAGGAAAGATCCATGAAAGTTATATGAATGTCTCATTCTATAGACATTTGTAAAATTTATCATGGCCATGTTTTTAGGACAGGTGTTTCACTATTACATTATCTGCAATTTCTGCTTGTTGATAGTGAGCTATTGATTGAAAGGGTTGTGGCTGGAGCAGTGCATACTAAGACAGTATTGAATTAAACTGAATTTTTCTATCAGATAATCTTTCTACAGTTGTTTCTTCTAGATTTTTTCATATAAAATTATTTAGTCTAAAAATTAAGTCATGCTATTTTGCCAGTGCTGTATGTTATTGCAAATGTATTATATTTTGCACATATTATGCATTAAATCAATTTTATTACTAACCTAAACATGTAACAACATTTCTTGGAAATTTTTCTTTGGTTAAAATGATGAAATTACAACCTTTGTCTCAGTTGAAACTGTTGTTCACAGACATGGTATAAATGCAAATTCTTTAGTCTAAAATCTGTGTTTTAGAATTAATTAAACAGAATTGGGACAATAACAATGATTAATAACACTCATTTTCATAGAACTGAACTAAAGAATGGGGTATAAAAAGGCAGGCACGGGGGTGTGTGCCTCTAAACTTCAGCCTGTGAAGGGGCTGGGGCTAGGGATCACAGTTCAAGTCCCACTCAGGGCAACATAGTGAGACCTAGTCCCCCCCCCAAAAAAATACCTGCTGTGTGCCTGTAATTCCAGCTACCTGGGAAGCTGAGGCTGGGGATCACTTGAGTCTGTGGTATCCTGGGCAATGTGAGCCTGCGGTTCCATGGGCAAAAATAGTGAGACCTAGTCTCAAAAAAAAAAAAAAAAAAAAAAAAAAGGAGGGGTATAGATACAAGAACAGTTGCCTAGTCCAGAAACCATTTGTCATGAAGAGTCAAGATCCAAAATGCTTCTGAAAATGAGTAAGAAGTAAGAGAAATATTCCCTGAACAGATTTTGGTCCTGAAGTCCATTGACCCATAGGGAGACAATGACGTCTATTTAGTGCTGTTTGAACTATGCCAACATTATTGGTTATCTAATTTCCCATCCAAAAACAGACTAGGGGCAGCAAATTAGAATGAAGTGTAAGTGGCTAATAAGCTGATGGGGAGAAGACAGGAAATCTACTGAAAGCAAGGCTATAGATTGAAATGTCTGCAATTTGGACTTTTTTAGCGTGGAGCAATGGTCCACAGCCATGGATGTAGATAGCTCTAAAGGGCATTGCTCCAGTACTGTTTTTCTTAATAATAAATAATAAGAAATTAATAAGAAATAAATATACTTAACTCAGGCAGGAAAGTTCAATATATAAGATCATCAAGATCTCTCCAAGACTTTACATTTTTCTATCTAAAGCACTTTTAAAGTCATTACCAACAGATAAGCATTTCAGGTATCTAAAATATTCCCTTCTGTGCATGCTACGTTCCTAGATGGGGCTGAATAACTGAATTCCACCCCTAAATAGAAAGCAAACTGAATTAATTTAATCTTGTTAGACTTTCTTTTCTTGTCCACTCTTCTCTTGAGGACAAGGCATCTATATCCTCACCAGAGTCTGTTGTGTCTCCCCCCATTTCAGTCTCCCCTCCCATCCTGGTAGCCTCCCTTCTGTGGCCAGATGTCTCAGTTGCTGAGTGCTATTGTTAGTGAATGTGTGCTGCTATGTATATGAGTATGACAACGCTTTCCCTGTGTTCAAATTAGTAACAAGTAAGGGTGATAGGAAGTTTTTTCTCTCCAGAATTCATCAGTCCACATCTCTCCTCCCAAAGGTATTTGAGATCACTTGATTCCCATCCCTTCTTCTCATACTTTCAACTTACTGCCTAAAAAAGAAACCTCTTGCTGGGTAACTTTTCTATTGTCTCTTCCCATTGGTAAGCACACATTTATTTTTTTATGTTTATATATTTTTAATTTTTTGTTGATTACATATACATTTATTTTACATCACTGTGTATCCTGAAGTTCTCTCACCACCATGTCACCCTTGAACCATCATCCTGCTCTCTTGTGCTCACCCCTTCCCTGATTTCTCTGGTAAGCACACTTTTCATCTCTGTCCTTTATCCTTGAAATCCATGTTTCATTGTATTCAAATTCTTGAAGCACATGTCCTCTCCTCATCCCTACAATCTTCCAGATATAACTGAGCCATGGCTCTCTCTCCCAACTCCTTGTCCAAACAAGAGGAGGATTTGAGGAGATTTATCTATTCATTCATCTAATATTTGATTGCTTGTCACCTACCAGGCACCATCATCTTAGGCAGCAGTGCACAGAAAAGAAAAAGATGCTTGCCTCTGTGAGCTTATATTCTGGAGTGACATGAGGGAGAGGAGATCAAGCAGTACACTAACAAGTATAGAATGTTGGCAAAATGTACATGTGTGTATTACATACACATGCATGTATGTAATGATGAAAGTTCTACAGTTAGATATAAATCAATAAAGGTAAAGAAGAACATTTTGTTTGAATGGTGAAGATGTCAGACTCACCAGCAGAAATCTGAAGAATGTGAAATGGTAGTGGTGGCAGAGAGCTGCAAGAAGAAAATTCTAGATCATAGATACACTGGTTGACCTGTTCAAGTAGCCCAGTGTAGCTTAGGCTAAGTAAGAGAATGGCAAATGATGAAAGGTGTGGGAGGTAGTCAGAACCATGTCATGCAGAGTCTTGTAGTTTGTTATAAGAAGTTTGCCTTGAGTGTGAATGAGGTGAGACGATACTGGTATATTTTAAGCAGAGTAGTGAGACTTGGGTTGTAGCTTTTCTATCTCCCCCTCCCCTTTAATGTGGAGAATACATTGAAGAAGGACAAAGGTCAAATCAGGGACATCACTTAAGAAACTATTACAGTAATTCAGTAAAGAGAAGACAGTAACTTAGATGAACTTTAGGGTGAAAAGTGACTGGATTCTAGGGTATATTTAGAAACCACAGTTATCTGGTATTCTCAGTACTAGTTTCCACCTTCATATATTGTTTATCTTTAAAGACACAATTAAATAACGTGTCTCAATGTATATAATCTCTCTCTCCACCCCCTTCTCCCCTTTCTCCTTGAGGCAAAGACATTACTTGTCTGGGTGAACTGGCCAGAATCCTCCAATCTTCACCATGTCACATCTGAATTAAACTGGTATTTCTTCACTTCCATAGGAAAAAATTGAAATGTAACTTTTTATATTTTAAGTTTTGAAGGAAAACAAAATTAAAAATAAGAATCTCCTGTTTATCACTCTCTTTCTCCCACCCTTCACTTTCGCTTCTAGTAAGCTCACTTCAGTGTCAGTATCCATTTATTTTATTTTCAGTTCATCTGCTTTGTTTCTTATGCTATTCATCTATAGAAATTCATTCATTATCATATTAGTCTTTTTGGCTAAATTTGCTTTACACAGTCTCCTCAAGTTCCTTCCATTTTGATACAAATGGCAGAATTTCATCTTGTAGCTGAATGCCATTCCATATATATATATATGTATATATATATATATATATATATATTTTATGACTTAAGATTCATATCTTGACTTAAGATCAAGAGCTCTCTTTCCTTGTTTCAGTGTATTGCTCTATATTGAGATTACAGGTTGCAGGATATGAACATTGGCTCTTTTCCCAGGATACCTGGGGTCTGTTTCCTCATAGCTGGATACCTGTGCCCCTGTTTGGATGAGCAGAGTATAGTGCTGCAATAGACCTTAGGCACTGGGGTGGTGGGGAGCCAAGGGTTTTCTGCTAGCAAACAGCAAGAGTTTGAGCCTCTTAAGCTGCTGAAGATGCCCAGATTTCGGGAGAGACGGATCTGCAATGACCCCTACCCTGACCCAGTTCCTCAGGCTTCCAGAAGCCTCAGATAAGCACTAACTCGTCAGCTGTCCAGTTCTGGCTTTTGGATTCTGCAGCCAGTAGTCTTTCCACAGGAGGGTGTGGGCCAGAGGAGATTGCTCTGAGAGCTTGGCTTTCCACTCTTGGGAGGCTGCCATACTGGTCATGGCCACAGCTAGTTTCGGGGCTTGTGTTGCCTAAAGTTTTGCAGGTATGGTTTATCAAAGGCTGTTTGCCCAGAGGGCCTCTCTCAATTCCATAGTTATCTCAGCTGGTGATACAACCCGGGAGTCTGGGTTGAAACAGGGGAAGCAGGTGTTTTGTGCAACACAGCAGCCAGTGGAGAGTGACCTCTTTTGTGTAGACATACAGATGCTCTCCTTTGACTCACTTTAAATTCTCCAATCTAGTTTGGGCTCCAGTTTCTCATGTCCAGGAGCCAAGTTGAAACCAAAAATCACAACTCTAACCCACCCTTGGCAATTACCAGGACCCTCTGCTGGCTGCAGACTCCCTTATTTAAAGGTGTGGGCTGTTTTGCCATCTACCCCTGATGGCTTGATTGTTTTCAAGTAGTGTGAGCTCTGCATTTGCCAGTGTCCATCTATTCCTGCAGTGTGCTCTTTCAGATCTCTACCCCAATGCCTACAGCCCTCCGGAGACAAGATCTCTGCCCTGCATGCCAACTGTGTGTGCCTCCCTCCCCAACACAGTTAGCAGGCTTAGAATTTCCCGAAGAGAGTACAAGCCCTTTAGTCAACCTGCTGTTTCCTCTGTTTCAACTGTCTCCTCTGTTGAGCCAGTAGCATCCCAAGCACAGTTGTATTTCCATTTTTCCTGCCTTCTCTCATGTGACTTTTTTCTTTATACAACTGATGGTCATCTGGTCATCCTCTGGAGACTGTTGTCTTTATTATTATCATTATTATTATTTTTTTGAGACTAGGTCTCACTATTTTTGCCTGTGGAACCACAGGCTCACGTTGCCGGGGGTACCAAGGACTCAAGCAATCCCCAGCCTCAGCTTCCCAGGTAGCTGGGATTACAGGCGTGCACCACCATGCCCAGCTGTTTTTTTGGGAGTAGATCTCGCTGTGTGCCCTGAGCAGGACTCAAACAGCGATCCCTAGCCCCAGTCGCTTCATAGGCACGAGCTACCGTGCCCAGTATTATTATTATTATTATTATTATTATTATTATTATTATTATTATTATTTTGAGACAAGGTCTTGCTATGTTGCCCAGGGTAGTCCCGATTCCATGGACTCAAGCAATTCTTAGTCTCAGCTTCCCAGGTAACTGGGATTACAGGTGTGTGCCACCATGCCCAGCTGCTTTTTCAAGAGCAGGTCTTACTGTGTTGCCCATGGTACCCTCGAACCCATGAACTCAAATGATCCCAGGCCTCTTGCCTTCCAGCACTTGGAGTACAGGTGTGCACCACCATACCCGACTGAGACGGTTGTCTTTATTTGTATATTACTGGGTTATCAGCATGTGTAAGAGGCAAGCCTAGTGTTATCCTCTTCTTCATCTTGTTGGACTTGACTCTTGAATATTTCCCTCATCGGCTTTTTTCTCTCTGCTTTTCTTAATTCTCCTTTTTCCTTTCCTATCCCATGTACAACGCGCACTTTGGCATCTGACCCCTGCACCTCCCTACTGAGACACCTGTTAGGACTTTGGGACACTTGCCAACCTTGGGGGACCAGTTTATGAGGAGCCTCAACCCCTTATCTGAGTCAATTTTGATAACCTCTGCCATACTGTAAGTACCTGCTTTCATAACCAATCGCTGGGCCTTTTCACCTGGAAATGTGACAAGGAATAGATCTCATTTGTTCTAATATCCTGTCTTCAAACAACAGCCTCTGCCTTTTCACTCCCTCTCTGCACTCTCAGAGGAAGCGTAGTTTTCCCTCTGTCAATACTCATATTCCTATTTGTAGAGTAAATGATTTGGGCAGGCTTTTTCTGCCATTACCCTCTGTGACCAGCACCTGTGGTACTGTGCCCTCCCCGTAATTATATGCCCCATGGGTGTGAGCGTGCGTAGGTGTGCACACCTGGGCCTTGGAGAGGGGGATAAAAAGGCAGTGTCACCCTGGGGGAAGGGTAGGTGAGCACAAGAGAGCACTCGGGAATTCAGACGAACTAATGAGAGAGACTCAGGTGGCTGTTTTTTTGCCAGCTGTTTACCCCTGTTCATTATTAAAAATTCTATGTAGATTTAGAAATACCAAGGGCTCAGACATTCTTTAGCTGCTGGAACCAATGAGGAACCTACCCAGATTGGGTGGTTGCAAAAGAACATGCAGACTCTGAACTGAAGGGTTGTTTTGGGGGTTTTCTTGTATCATGTGAGTGGGATTATAAGGTGATTGGGCTCTGGCAGAATTGTCTGGTTGAGCGCCGTTATATTATGCTTTTGCATAACACTTACCTTTTATTTTCTTTTTTAAAAATAATTTTATTTATATATGTATATATTTCACCTCTTTGTATTCCCCGGGGTTCTCCCACCACCTTCTCACTCATGGACCATCATTGCTGCCATTTACCCTTTCATAGCTTTCCATTACCCTTGCAACATCCCTTTCTTGCTGTTACCCCACTCACCCTCCTTCCTTAACACGTTTGCCCATCCCCTGGCTCCAAAACTCTCCGTTCCTACTATCCCACTATGAAGTAGCTCAGACCTCAGATATCAAATGGAAAACTTAACATTTACAACTTCATTTATTCACTGATATCTATTAGACAACTGCGTTGTCTCTGGCAGCAGACAGTATTCCAAAAGCTGGAAGATGGGAAGATATCTGTGTGTAGTGCTCTTCAGATTCGCTTTGGCCTTTGTTTGTTCATGTCACTCTATCCTGGCCAAATAATGGTCCTATTATATGTGATTAAAACGAAGTTTGCACCACTTTGACTCAACACACAAATTCAGCAACACCCAAACTGGCTTATATCTTGTTCAACAAGTGTCAACATATGTGGATGTCACAGCAGTGTGAAATTGCCATAAATACTTCCAAATATTTGTACTTGTTTTCTAGAATTACTTTGCATCAGATTGGTAATAAACCATTGGTACATCAGCCCCATACCACAGGCCACCTTTGATAGCACCACACTAGAGGGTTTACTACGGATACCACCCTAGAAAAAGGGACAGCTTGTTTGGAGGACCCTCCAACTACTGAAATGGAACTACCACTTGATCCAACAATCCCACTTCTGGGAATCTACCCAAAGGACACCAAAACACTCATTGTAAAGGACACCTGTACTCCCATGTTTATTGCAGCACTATTTACAATAGACAGGCTATGGAGACAACCCAAAACAGATAAATGAATCAGAAAGTAGTGGTATATTTATATGGTGGAATATTATTCAGCAATCAAAAAAGACAAACTCATGTCATTTGTGGCAACATGGATGTAGCTAGAAGGAGTCATAATAACAAAAATAAACCAGAAAGAAAAAAAAGGAACTACTGGATGGTCTTACTTATGAGTGGTATATAGGAAAAACAAACAAACAAAAGAATAACAAAACCTTAAAACTAACAGACTGACAGCAGAACTAAAACACAGAGCAAAGGATGGGGAAAGGGTGAAATTGGGGGAGGGATGAGCACAAGAGATGAATATGACAGTTCACAGGTAACAGGGTGGTGGGAGAACCTTGGGGTATATACAATGATGTAAAAATATATATGTAATCAATTAATAAATTAAAAAAAGAGAAAAACTTATATCAAGGCCCACAAAAATAGAAATTTTCCTGAATGGTTATAGCAAACCTTTTCAGAGAAAAGCTAAGTCTTACAAATGAGGTCCGCTTGCTAGCAAATAGGCAAACTAGACATTTTAGCCATCTGGAGATATTGGAACATAGATAGTGAGGGAAGATGAAGCAGCCTGGTACTGCTATACCTAGGGTTGAAAGAATATTGGAAGAAGGGGATCTGCTGTAAATTGAGAGATGAGGTGGCAGAGTCGGGGGGGGGGAGCTGATCTTATTCATTCAGTGACTCCTTTCCAAGAATCAACTAGTATGTGCCAGATTCCTCCTCACCACTGGGATTAGAAGCTAAACAGAGACTGTTTCTGTTTTGGTAGAGCTTAGAAGGGCTATTGAGGGGAGCCAAGGAATTAGGCTTTTCCTGTAGGCAGGCTGGGAAACATTTTGAGCTGAATCATGGCATGATCAATGTAATCCTTGGAAATATGACTCTGTGGAAAATAGCTGTTGAGTCAGGAAAGTTAGCAGAGAGGTCATTATGGTCACGGGTCATAGGTCATCAGTCAGGAGCTAGCAGTCAGGGGTGGAGGGAGTGAGAGTGAGGGACAAAGAGAAAGGGACAGTTAGGAGCAGCATAATTAGGGAGATAAAATTACAGGTCTTAAGGGTACAGTGGAGTGCATGATCCCTTGCATTTTCCTATTTACCATACGCTTGGGGGATCCCCCCATTGGGGAAGGGCACTCAACAGGGTAAGGGATTGGAGAAATGAAACGTGAAAGTTTGAGGATGCTTCACCAGTTCAGCATGTTTCAGCTGTGCACCTGCAGAGTACTAGGCTGATCCTCCAGTGGGTGTTTGTGCTTGTGAGTATCTGGAGAATGCGCACCCACTGTTCTCTCCCACACACTTAGCACAGTGCGTAACATATGGAGCAAGAGAGTCACAACCTGAGGAGAAAGATAGCGTATTCGTTTTCTAGTGCTGCCATCGCAAGCCATCATAAATTTAGTGGATTAGAACAACCCAACTTTTTTACATCCCAGTCCTGTGGCTCAGAAGTCCAGGCTGATAGCTGGGTGTGGTGGCGCACACTTGTAATCCCAGCTACCTGGGAATCTGAGGCTGGGGATCGCTTGAGTCTGTGGTACCCCGGGCAACGAGAGCCTGCTGTTCCACAGGCAAAAATAGCGAGACCTAGTCTCAAAAAAAAAAAAAAAAGTCCAGGCTGGCCAGGGTGACTGCTCTGTTCTGTTTCATAAGGTGCTAGGCAGCTAGGCTCGTACTGGGAAACTAGAAAGGATCTCTCTCCAAGCTAATTCGGATGACTGACGGTTCAGTTCCTTGTGGTGGCAGGTTTCAAATTCCCTGTGTCCGAGTATCAGTAAGGCCTGTGCTTAGCTCCTATGGGGGCTCTTTCCAGGTCTTTATTGTGGGTCCCTCCACCTCAGAGCCAGGTGTGGGTGCATGAATTCTCACTCTTCAAATCTCTCTGACATCCTCTTCTGCCACATCTCTTTAGTCTTCCTCTTCCAGCCAGATGAAGTCACTGGTCTTAAAGACTCATGTGATTACATTGGGTTCATCTGGATAATCCAAGCTAGCCTCTATTTTAAGGTCTGTAACCTTAACAACATCATTAGATTACCTTTTACCATGTAACATAGTCAGATTAAAGCATAGGTATTTCAGGAGGGAGCATTATTTTGCTAACCATGAAAGTAATTATTTGCCAAGTAATGTAGGGATTATGAGCAGAGTTTTTAAATGCTTTTGCATCCCAGCATGTTACATTCATTCAGTCAGGCACAAGGAGACTAAAACTTAGTGATTGTTAGAAGTAAATAGTAGATCACAAATCATCAATTTCAACTTTTTCTAACCATCTGTTTATTCATCCATCCTGTCCTTTCATCTATTTAATTAGTCATTCATTCATTAATAAACATTTGGGTACCTGCTTTGTTTGAAGAGTGTGTACCAAGTTGGTAAATGAAGAAAGTGACAAATAGCAAGGTCTGTCAGGTCATTTTCAGTTTATTGAGGTCTGCATCAAATTTTCTTAGATCCTTGCCATTTACTGATGAGATTGACTTGTGTTGATGATGTTTCCTTCTCTTACTAATGAATAATCTATTTCCAGTATGCTATAGCCCCTTACCAGGGAAATAGTAAATGTGTGCATTTATGGTAATTACTATTTGGTTCAGTACCTTTTATGTGTGGTCATAAAATTTCAGAAATTATATATATATGTGTGTGTGTGCATATATATTTTTTAAACTTTAGTCCAATAAATAACTAATTTTACCAATTTCTTATTGATGTTTTCAGAAACATTTTGTGCATATACAAAGAGGTTTTTGTCTTGGACTTGGCATTAATTACTTATTTTAGTAATTATTCCATAGCAGCATATGTAAGACTACGTCATACCTTTTATAACTGCAGAGTGTTTCCTGGCATGATTATATCAGTTTGTTAACAAATCTCATATTGGTAGACGTTTGGATAGTTTCCACTCCTTTTGCAATTAAAGTTGTTGTAGTGAAAAATCTTACACATTCACCTTTTAGGCAAGTGTTAAAAAACATAAAAATTTGCCAAATTACTTGTATATGTTTGTCAATCCATTCTCTACCCAGCAATGCATCAGAATGCATTTCGATGAAACCAATATGTTTTAAATCAATGTTGTTTCAGTTAAAAAATTGTTTCCTTAAAAAAGCAGTACCTTACCATACCTTACTCTCCATACTTTACCAACAAAGTATGTTAACAAACTGTATGATCTTTACCAGTTTGAAGGTAATAATGGTTTATCACTAATAGTGCCTTTGTCACATTGATCAGTAAATTTGGGCATTTTTTAGTATATATATTAACTATTTTATAGTTGTTTTTCTATATGTCATTCATGAATATATTTTATTCATTTTTCTTTTAGGTTGTTGACTAGTTTCATGTAAATTTGTTGGCAGTCTATGTATATATATTTAGGAAATAGGATGTCCTTTGGAATATGAGATGCATATTTTATTTTTCATTTGATTTGAATTTTAACTTTGTGTTCTTAGCCTTCTGACATGAACAAATATTTAATTTTAGGTGGTTGTATTTAACCTTTACATTTGTGGATTCTGTGTTTTGTGTGTTGGTTTGAAAGGCTTACCTCACGTATTATAAAACTATTATCTCAACCTTCACAAAGTATTTTTAACCTTTATTTCAGAATAATTCTAGGTCCACAGAGAGGTGCAGAGTTAGCATGTAGGGATGCCAGGTACCCTTCATTCTGTACCCTTCACCTACCTTGACTTTTTTGAGTTCAATTTTTTGATGCATCAGATATTTATTTTAGTTTGAGATATGAATTCCAGTTTATTTTTTCCAATTGGCTACCTATTTGTACTTAACATTTTATTTTTGAATAACATATAATCTTCCTAGCAATTTAGAATGCATATGTATCTATCATGTGCTAAACTCCTCTGTGTACTGGTTAACTTTTTAAATATTTAAAGCTGGAAACGAGTCTGAATTGTCAGTGTTTTTCTGGTACTGCATGTAGAGGTGGCCAGGCTGGACTTGTTTCAAATTTGTATTGTTATGTAATCTCTTTAAAACTGACTTTGAGGTGTTGTGAGTTATAGTAGGGTACAGGTGAATAACTTTCATTTCTTAGCCTCCAGGAGTTCATCTTAGTTTATTAATCGCAATCTAGTTCAGTAAAACCCTGACACTATGTGGTCAGGTTTTTACTTAAGGTTTACTTAAGGTTAACCAGCAGTTAATCCTCACAAAGCCTTTCTGAAGAATATATATTATTCCCATTTTGTAGATAGGAAACAGGGATGCAGAAAGATAAAAGCCTATTTAATTGTCAGAATTGAGAGGGTTGAATTAGGTAATTTTTAAATTGTTTCCTAGACATAAGATTCTAGATATATCTTTTTTTATATTGCTAATGTTTTCCATAGTTTTATGGAAACTCATAAAAAAGTGAGTGAACAAAAGCATTCAAAGAATGACAAGTATTTTCATGTGGGTTATTTAGAGGGAAAACATGCTAGAAATTCTTTAATCCAATTAAAAGTTACATCTGCTAGGAAAAGCCCTGTGGGCTGGTTATTTTATAATATAATGGTAGTCTTGGTTTTAGTTCACTACATTAGCTTTTAATTATATAGTTAAAGGCAACCACTTAGAATTCTGTGTTTACATTTAGCGTAAGCTTATCAGCTCACACAACCTATAAGGTCCTTTCCTACTTCAACTGTTAGCTGCAGTGTAGTTGATGCAGTAATTTTAATAGGACGGGGTTTTAAGAGAATCTAAGTGGGTGACCTGCACTCTGAATTTTCTACTTGCTACTAAGCATTATTGTTGTGGCAAGTCTGGTCTTCCAAGGGATTTTTGCACTGTACTCATGGAAACCTTTTTGTGGAGGGTCTTCAGGGATAGCCAGTGTGGATAGTGTGACCAGTTTGGATACTCAGGTACATAAAGTATTTTGTGTGTTTGGCAGGGAGGCAGGTAATACTAGGGTCTAGTGAGTTGATGCAAGGTCAACCACACCCAAGAAACTGGTTTATGAACAGGAATCCCAGGTCATATAAAATTGCTCCTATATGTAGACAAAGAAGGGTTGAACAAATGTGCAAGGAGATATTTCTACTCTGGAGACCCAGATTTAGATGAGAAGATTGTTTAGTGAAATTAAAGCAAATCCTGTTCTCTCTAGTTTCTCTAGCTCTGCTTTCTAAACCTCCATTCACAGTAGTGTACTATGCACTGCTGGAAAACTCCACTGAGGACAGGGATTTTGAGATTTTGGGGAGACCCTGCTTTTCAGTTTTGCATCACTTACTCCCCTCATTTCACAACTGCTGAAGTTTATTCACCACAGAAAATTCAAATGATTTCTTTTTCTATGAAGGGTAACACCCAATTGTTATTATTAGGCTCTCTGTCTTTCAGCTCATAGGTGAACAACCTTCTCCATGCAAAGTCCTTCTGCTCTATATTAACCTCTAACTTGTGAAAGTCAATAATTGACATTTATAGATCTTACTCGTTTGGAAATTTATCCCACTTGGGCCTCCTGATCTTTTTATTTCTAAGTTTGTCTTCTTTTTGAGACTTTTCTACATGGTGGGTGATAAGGACTAGCAATAATGTGAACCATAAATCATCACAGGATTAATATTCTTATCAGCTGGAATAGAGTATACTACATGTGTCTTGCTAGATATTCCCAGATTACATTTCTTCAGGACACTGTATCTTTTTACTAGCTTCTGTGTATCCGTGAATGATTTAATCAGACATGACTTTTTCTCAGGAAGACTCTTGATCTTTTTCTATGACCCTGGCTTCTAGGTTGGATTAAGCACACTTTCCTCTTTGCCACTCAGGCTCCCTAGGTTTGTTGCTATTATGGAGTATATATGCTATATTATGTATATGTAATGGCTAATTATCTGTGAACTCCAAGATAGCAAGCACTCTGTATAGTCCACATTCTATAAAGTAGCTTCATTGAGATAAATTCATATATCATTGGAGTTCACCTGTCAAAAGTGTACAATGTTATTTTTTTCATATGTTCCTTAGAATTGTATCACCAGCACTACAATCAACTTCAGAACATTTCATCACCCCTTAAAGAAACCCAATACCCATTAGTGGTCATTCTTTACTTCTTTCCAACTTCTCAGGCCCAGCTAACTACCACCTGCTGCCTGTTTCTATGGAGTTACTTATTCTGAACATTCGTGTAAATGACACTATGTCATTTGTGATCTTTTGTGACTTGTTTCCTTTCCTTAGCATAGTATTCCTAAGGTGTGTCCATTCTATAGCATGAATCAATATGTCATTCATTTATATTGCTCAGTAATATAACATGGCATGGATATACTATACTATATTTTTTGCACCTAATATTATATTAGTTGATGGACAGTTGGATTGCTTCTACTTTTTTACTATAATAAATAATGTAGCTGTGAACATTTATGTACAAGTTTTCGTGTGGGCATATTTGTTCTTGGATATACACCAAGAGTAGAATTGCTGGGTCATAGGTGATTATATATTTAATGCTTTGATTAACTGCCAGTCTGTTTTCCACAGTAGCTGCACCATTTCACAATCCCCACAGCAGTGTATATGTTTCAAGTTTTCCATGTCCTTGCCAATACTAGTCCTGTCTCTTTTTTTTTTTGACAGGGCCAATACACAGTGACTAAAATGGTCATCTGAGCGTCTCTCTTTTTTTTTTTTTAAAGACTATTATTACAAGGAAAGTACACATAGCAACACAGAGGTAGATGGTGGTGAGAGTGGAAGATATGAAGAAAAACATTTTAAAAATGGCCCAAACATGGTCCCTGCTTGGAGGAGAGTGATTTGACCCTTAACTCAACTATTTTCCTGATTCAGAGAAACTGTTTATATCAGGGCTGGACCAGAGAGCCCCATTTTCAAGTCTATTCTCCTTGGAGTCTGAGGGAGGCTGTATAGTCCTCAAACTTTCAAGAGGTGAAGGACAACAAGAAAAATTTAAAACTGACTGCCAGCAGAACTGAAGTGTAGAGCAAGGGAGGTATAACTGGGGAAGGGATGAGCACAAGAGATCAGGATGATGGTTCATGGGTGACAAGGTGATGGGAAGGAAATAAGTCTATCTGACACCCTGCCCCCTCCAAAAAAAAGACATGAAGAACAGTATAGAGAAGACAGTATGTCCCAGCCCTTTATTTTATTGTCATCCCAGGTCGCTCCCCAGGCTCTTTATTGATCCCAAAGAAAGGAACCCCATGGGATTGGGGCAACCTTGGTAACAGCCTGCTGAGCCATGCGGTTCTGTTGATGAAGACATGAGTAGCATCACCCTCGGTGTTAAGCACAATGTGAAAAGTGCTGAAGGGTTTTCTGGAAGTGAACTGGAGCCTGTAGTCCATCTGCTGCCACTGTGTCAGTAGCCAGACCTTTCCTGGTCAGCCATCTCAGAACGTGTCCCTTTTGCTGTGTGCAGGAAGACATATATAGCCTGCTGATTTCAGATGCCTGTTGGGGCAGCTTCCACATCTGTGGTTTCTCTTCATCTGATTTCTTCTTAAATGCCAGCATAGGACCTCCTTTGACCTTCATAGATTGCTTGATGGACTAGGACCTCTCTTGTCCTCTTGCACCTCTCACCGCCCCCAGCACTAGAGATGTGTGCCTGCAGTGGACAAGCACAGACTTGAACCCCTGGAACACCTGCTTGACAACATCATAACTTTGTGATCAAGAGCAAATTAACATGGAGGTTCAGTTTCTTTATCTGTAAAATAAAGTTAATGATACCCCTTTCCTAAGGTGTCTATGAGGCTTTAGTGGATAATGCGAGGGAAATACCTATCAGTCCCCAACCCATTGGCCCTGGTAAGTGAGCCCTGTTGTTCTCCTGAGTAACTTGGGTAACAACTTGCTCTACTTGCATTAGGAAATAGAGGCAACACTTGATCAGCTCCCTTCTTTCTTGAGGAAAACTCCCTGTAACTCTTCTCACAAAGTATTTGTTCACACCTCTTCAGTTTTTGAGCAATACTCTTGATGACCGCCCCTGATAAAAAGAGCTGATTGCCACCTGTACTGCTGCTTCTTCCTTCTGAATTTCTAGGTAAGCGTTGACTGACCCATTTCACAGATTTGTCTCTATTAATTTAGAAACAAAAGGGTATTCTTTTCAGAAATATCGGCTGTTGAAACTGTAATCAAGACAGCTTTTACAAGGGGCAGGTAGGAGGATAGAGGGTGGATAGACAGGTGTTATAAACCATGGTTATAAACCAGTTGTTACTTCCACTAAGAAAATGTACAGGTGAGTTTTAGTTGTAGAAATCCCCAATAAAGAGAATTTCAGGTTGGCACAAGTTGATGGGGCGTGACAGAGTAGTCTTTCTGATGTTTGTCAGGGAACTGGTTAGCCTCTCCCCACCCCTCCTTGTCCTTGTCAACTGCAGTGTGGCCACCTTGCTCTTGAACCCTTGGTTTGTTTATGAAAGCAGAGGCGACTGTTTTCATCTGAGGCACACAGTGGCAAGTACCGTGGCAGGAAGTGTTTGTTCTTTTAGATCTCATGCACAGTAGTCACAAGGGAAACCTTGGTATTTTGTTTTATTTGTTTGTTCTTTGCTGTGATTTCATGACTGTTTCAGAGAAACATGACCCATTTGTCTTGAGGGGTGTTCATTTTTCAATTTCAGCCTACCTGTGTGGTTTTAGCTGCTATGTCCCTTTACATAGCCCGAACAGACTTTTAACAAGTGCATGCTAAGTTTTCTAAGTCCCGGTTTCTATTAGTAGGAAAAAAGTGTGATAGGAACAAAATAAAAAATTGATGGCTTTCCAAGGCTGAAAGGGAGCGAAGGGGGGACAGATGGGAAAGAATTGTTGGGGTGGCTTTTACTACTAGAGAATAGTGGGGAATGGTAAGGAGAATTTGAATGAGGAAAGTGAAGTCAAGGTAATGTTGCTGAGAATTTGTATTTGATTTGATTTATAAATGGAGCATTATTGTAGATTTTTAAAAAAGGAAAAAGAATGATGGTGAAATTCTTATATTTTGGGATTTTCCTCCTGGTAATATAATTTTTCTACCATAAAATATTCTTTTATGATTTTTTTCCTGATAATATTTGTCCTAAGCTTCATGATTTTATACTATGATCTTAATTAAACCTCTCCACATTACTATTCCCATTGAAAAATGAAGAAATTAAGGCTCAGTAAAATAAAGTAAAAAACAAACAAACAAAAAACAAAGTGAAAAATAAAAACTAGCCCTAAGACTGACTCTAAAGGAAAAAGAAAGGAGGCTAGAATTATCAAGGGAAGACACATTGTGAGCAGTGAGGATGGTGCGGGCGGGGGGGGGGGGGGGGA
>PVHY01000074.1:59981-166387 GCA_004024945.1 Uropsilus gracilis | reverse complement strand
TCAGTTAGGTTTTCTGCGATAGTAGACAGTCGGATGTCAAAATCTGTGGGTTTTTTTTGCAGTTGGAAATAGTTAACACCAGCATGGGCTGAAGGTCAGAGTTCAGGAGATTTGGGAGTCATTAACATTAAAAGGAAGTATAAATAAAAAAAAAATGTTGAGGGTTGAGGCAAGAAACCCCTTGTACAGGAGTATGAAGAAAAGCACCAGAAAGACTGAACAATGAAGGACTGAAATATGGAAAGGCAGGAGTTAAGGAAGTGCTGCCTTCTGAAATTCAAGGTCAGGGTTTCAGGAAGGAAGGAGAGGTCAGCAATATGGACCTGCAGGGAAATCAGGGTAGATAAGAACTCCAGAAACGCCTTTGGATTTGGCAAGAGGAAGCTCCCTAACATTTGTGTTTGCTTCACTGGGGGAAGGAATACTTTTAAATAATTCATTAATTAACTTTTATTGCAGTAGTATGATAACAAAAGTTTCAGGTGCTCTTTACTGAGAACCAGCATGGGTATATACTACATTAAGTTCAGTATTAAAAATCCAGATCTTCCCATCACCATAACACCGTTCCCCTTTTTCTGGTTTCTTCCCCCTTCCCTTGTGATAGCCACAAATTGATCTTGTTGTGTGAAAGTTTCATCTTATTTCATTTAGTCCATCTTTTTGTTTTCTCTAGATTGCACATATTAATGAAATTATGTGTTGTTTGGGTTTCTGGCTTCTTCCACTTAGCACCAATCTCTCTAGGTCCATCCATTTTTGTTGCAAATCACAGGATTTCATTTTTCAAAATAGCTGAATAATGTTCCATTGTGTTTATATATTCTAGTCTCTTTATCCATTTGTCAGTCAGTGGGCACTTAGGTTCTTTCCAGTTCTTAGTTATTACAAAAAGAGCCACAATAAACATGGAGGTGCAACTATCTTTTGAATTCATTTTTTAATATTTTTCAGGTATCCCAGAAGTGGGATAACTAGATTATATGAAATTACTATCACACATTTTTTGATTAATTTCCATAATGCTTTCCTTAAAGCTTGAGCTAGTTTACATACTCACCAATAGTATATAAGGCTTTCCTTCTTTTCAACACTTGTTTCTTGTGTTTCAGATAATGGACATTCTCACAGGTGTGAAGTGACATCTTATTCCATTTGCATTGATTTGCATTTCTCTGATACCAAATAAGATGATTATTGAGGACAGTCATACCCTCCACTGAACACCCCTTACTGGTGCTAGGGTCCAAATCTCCTTCTACGATGAATCACAATATGTTGAACCCACTTGGGGACAGTTGCTCTCCCTTTCTCATCATCCTGTGTTTTCCACTTAGGTGTAGCAGCTTACCTGCTTCAACCTGTGAGGGGCTTGTTACTACAGTTCTTCGCCTACCAACACAGGCTACAAACAGTTTAATGTTTTCCATATTACTACATATGTTTCAACACTGGTTTCTTTTCATATTGTATAAATCTTTTGCCTTTTACAACATGCACTCTCTCTTTTTTTTTCCCTTTTGACAAAAATTGTGTACTTTAGTTTGGTTGTTAGCTTGTTTTGACTTTTTCTTCTGGCCTTTTGTTTGTTTTTCCTATGTCCCATATATTCTGTCTTTTTCTGTCTGACTTGTTTCTGCTAATAGGATTTCTTCTAGGTACATCCATGTTACCTTGGATTCATAAAATTTGTCATTTTTAATTGATAAGTAATTGCCATTGTGTATATATACCACATCTTTCCAAAATATTTTTATTTTCTTTGATGGACAGAATTGTTTAATTCTCTAATATGCACCATTTATATCTGAAAATGCAATGAATGTAAGTACTTGAAGGGTAAAGTCTATACTGATCTAGCTAATATTGCTCTTAAGAGCCACACAGTAAATAATTGTTCATTGGTTTAAGTGAAACATTATGTTTCTCTCCATGAAGGGTTACTTCAGGTTTGAGTAAATGCACCAGAATTACAGAGATGATATATTTTTCTTGATGGCGGTGGGAGTAAGGGAAGGAGGCTTACAGCAACAGAATTTATTCTGTTACAGTTTTGGAGCCTTAAAAATCTGAAATCAAGGTGTTGCCAGGGACACAATCTTTGAAGGTTCTTGGATAAAATCTTTTCTTGCTCCCTTTGAGCTTATGATGTAGTGGTTGCCAGCCATTGTTGGCATTCTTTGAACTGCAGACATATCACTCTAATCTCTGCCTCCATCATCACATTGTGCTCCCTTTTATACAATGCATGATTTCTGATGAAAGGGAAATACTAAACAGTAAATTTGACCTGTTGTCATTAACTTTTGTTTTTTCCTTTCTCCACAAGATAAGTTTTTTTTTTTGTTGTTTATATTTTTCTTTTTTCTTGAATTTACCTTGGATTAAGATTTGGAACTAGGTAAACACAGGAGACTTCTCAGTAGAGAATAAAGAACTGGAGTCTTGAGAAGGATTGAATGATGGTGGTGAGCTGGGTAAAGGATTTTGTAGAAGTTGCTCTGTTACAACCTTAAATGCACAGCTCGGCCTTCTGTGAATCACGTTTGAGTGAAATACATAAAGAGCAACTCACTTAATATAAGCAAAATCTTCAAGACTGTATTCCTCAATTTTATTTGGAGAAATCACAAACCTAAGAGTGGAGAGAACAGATTGGAATGAATCCAACAAAAACTGCATCTGTTTTAGTGGGAAAAGAGTAAAAGTAAAATGCTTTGTGGTTTAAACAGTGTGGTTTAGGGATAAGGAAGTATCTGATTAATTATGATTGCTTTTTGGAGATAGTAAACAGCAGGGAGAATTTCCACATAGTATAAAAACAGTGCTGCTAGTTATCAGACAGTGAAAAATATCTCTATTGTAGGCTATTCTGAAAAGATACAGTATAGCCTAATTACTCTGAAGATCTTAAAATTTAAGTAAAAAATTCACTTATCTCATTTCACTTTAAAGAATGTTAGATACATCCTGGGTTTGTGTTTGACTAGATTAACAATACATAGTAACTGAAGGATAGGAAACATTTTTATGTGCTGTTTGAACTTGTCAGACTTTGTAATATGGTGTCTTCTATTTACTCTCCAGAATGAAAAACACAGCAATTTTCTAGTGGATTGATAGTCATAATAGTGAAGAGTATCTGTAGCAGTACTGAATTTTTAATATCTTCCTGTGTTTTGTATTTTGACAAATAAAAGTCATAGTTGAAGCCTAAATGGAGACAATGATTGATTGCCTTTGTGTAAGTTATCCAGCTTCTAATTAGATCTTTAATTTTGATATTTTTTATTCATTAGTCTTTTAACATAATTGAGTGGAAAAGAGAAAAATAGAGAAAATTCAGATTAGATTTATCAGGAACCAAATTAAATGAACTACTTTAGAAAAATATGGAAGCCAATAAAGAGAAATACTTAAGAATGCCCAGTAAGCTAACTTAGTTGTGATAATTTCAATACAATATAATATTATGAACACACTCTTAATTCTCTAATTTGAATGGATTATGTCTTCAGGCTGTAAGATTTGGATAATCTTGAGCTCCATTAAAGAAAACCTTGAAAAAATCAAGTATAGCTTCTCAGTAAAAGATAAGAGCACAAATAGAATTAAACAAAACGTAACTTAGAAGTTGACCTTGTCGTGTAAGTTATTTATAGATAAAAACACCTTATTTGCTTATGTTTTTAAGTTGAATTTAAGGTTGAGAAAATTGGGCCTTCCTGCTAGCCAGTGCAGCAAAATGTAATCATCAACTATGATAATTTCCTGTATTGATTGATCAGTGTTACAAACATTCATTTCTTGCTTTGCTTCCTCTGGATAAGTTCTGTATGTGATTTTAAATCCCATCCTACCACACAAGAATTTGCAGAATTTCTTGGTGCCATAAAATTTGTCTACAAATAAAATAAAATGCAGTTTGATGACTACAAAATGTAGAGGTACAAACAGGAGTAAGAACCAAAATAAACAACCTCTATGGTATGGATTTCTAGCCTATCAGATGGGATGTCACCCATGAAAACCTTACCTGGCATTCCCAGTGTGCAAGAGTGGTATATCAATCTTGGTTACATGTAATGAGCTGTAGAAATGCATATAATTGTATAATTTAGTGGTTAATTCAGCTAAATAATATAATATAGGTAAGTGACTAACCTGGCTTCATGTTTGAATGGAACAGTATTCCCAATATCACGAATTCTCCACAGAATTTTCTCTTTCTCTTTTTTAAAATTCTTGTTAATATTTTGACAGTATAGCATTTCTCCCCTCAGGTGTGGATACTGTAGCTCTCCTACTGCTAAAATACCCTTAGTCCTCTGTATGTATAGTCTATTAAGTTCTCCCTTTTCACTGCATTCTCTATACCTTACCCTCACTCTCCCCACCTTGTTGCCTCAGCTCTATGGTTAGCTTTTGAAGGTTGGTTTTAAAGTTTGTCTTTGTCTGATCCTTTGTTTGATTTTGCTATTTTCCACATATTAGTGAGATCATCATGTATCTTTCCTTTTGGGGGCTTATTTCACTTAGTATAAGCCCTTCCACCTCTATCCATGTTGTTGCAAATGGTCTAAATTTTCTTTTTTGATCACTTAATAATATTCCATCATGTATATATACTGCACCTTCTTGATTCACCCATCTATTTTGGACATTTAAGTTGTCTCCATATCTTGGTTATTGTAACAGTGCTCCTATAAACATGGGAGCATAGTTTTTCTTTCAAATTAGTGCTTTTGTATTTTGGGGGTAGATACCTAAGAGAGGGATTGCTGAGTCATATGGAAGATCCATTTTTAGTCTTTGAGAAATCTCCATAGGGCTAAACCAGTCTACATTCCCAACAACAGTGTAGGAAGGTTCCTTTTTCCCACATCCTCATCAACACTTGTTGCTGGCCTTTTTGATATGAATCATTCTCACTAGGATGAGGTGGTATCTCCCTGTGGTTTTGATAATGCAAATTATCAGGGAAAATTATGATGACATTTCTTCATGTGGCTATTGGCCTTAACATAATTTTTTTCTGGCAGTTTTGATCAGTTGTGGAGCAATGATAATAGATAAATAAATATGCCTTAGATAAAGGAACACCTTTATTCTCATCCCTCTCTGGCACACCAGAGATAGTTACTGGCAAGTCTCTTATCTATGAAGGCAGCCCCATAACCTCCCAGGAATGTCCCACCAAAGAGACATGTCCTTGAATGATAAAGGTATTTACCCCCGCAGTTATTTTTCCTTTTAGGTAATGAATACCCCATCCTCCTACCCCACATGTTACATACCACAGGATCCTGGAGTTTTTTCCTTATTGCTTCATTGTGATGATTCCTTTGCCAAGATATATGCGGACCTTAAACTCATAATAAATTGGCACAGTTCATGTTCACTGAGTCCTGATGTGTGTTGTGAGTTCACCTCTCAGATCTTCATCAAGCTCTCTTTTCTCTTCTTCTTTTCCCACCCACACCTCCCTACAATCAGAAATAGACAGTCACTAAACAGTAGGTTTTTTTTTTTTTTTTTTTGAGACTAGGTTTTGCTATTTTTGCCCGTGGAACCGCAGGCTCTCGTTGCCCGGGATACCACAGACTCAAGCAATCCCCAGCCTCAGCTTCCCAGGTAGCTGGGATGACAGGCACGCGCCACCACGCCCAGCTATTTTTTTTGGAACTAGGTCTCGCTACGGGCCCCAGGCAGGATTCGAACCGCAATCCCTAGCCCCGGCCACTTCATAGGTTGAAGCTTACAAGCACGAGCCACCGTGCCCGGCCTAAACAGTAGGTTTTGAAAGGCCTCTGATGAATGAATAAACCCATTTGGTCCCTCCCCCTTCAGTAAGGGATCTAATGTCATTGTCCTCACATGAATGGAAGTCAAGTAGATACAAGGTATTAATATGAAATAGGGAGAGGATCCTAGAACCACTACTCCATCCTGCTTTGCAGTTCTTCTGCCCTAAAACATTTTCCTTCAGACTATAAGTGCTTTATCCATTTTGTTATATATTCAAAGATTGATGTTAATAAGCATTGTCTTGAAGCAAAGTCAGAAAGCAAAAGCAATGTGGATTAAAGACCACCTGAATGAGATTGTTCATGGCAAGACCCTAAAAACAAGCCTTTTCAACAAATATATCAGGAGAATCCAATGCCCATTAAAATTCAAGAAAATTCTCCTATTTTCAATAATAATGAAAATGTTCTCTTTCCAATATCTAGCCAAGATGGTTGCAATTTCATATACTTTTTGTTTGGGGTTTAGGTTATCAGACGTTTTTGGTGAGATTAAGGCTCTGATCTTGGTGGGGTTAAGTTGTATTGGGGGATTTAAGGCAGAATGAAATCTCTTAGTTTAAGATATACCCAAGTAAGGTATATTTTCAGACCCTCGGATAGGTGTTCTCTGTTACGTGGAATGTGCCTCTATTTCTCAGAGTCAGAATTTCAGCTAAAACTGTTACCTATGTATGTCATGACTCAGTCAGCATTTGTGGCTTGTCTACAAAAATAAGTGATCATTACTTTTTCGCTTTGATGAAATAATTTGAGTTTTTCAATACTGAAATATAAATGCAATCTAAAACCCGAGCTACTTAAAGATTGAATTATACTTGTTGAAAAGGGATTTGTTTTGTCTTGTGCATGTGATCAGAAAAACCTTATTTGGTTCAGTTAGTTTTCTACTTTTTTCTGGCTTCCGTGAAATCAGAACTCTCATCTTAGGCATATACACAAATACTCATGTGATTTCAGCCTCTCTTCCGTCACCAACTTTTCTTGGTCCTACAAATATGTTCAGAATGTTTTCATCTTTGAAATAAATCTGTCTTTCTTTCTACCATTGTTTTCTATTCTCCTATAAGTAAATATCTGAATTACAGGCAACATAGAATGGGGAAGAGCTCAGAAGTCAATTGCATTGATTGTTGAATCTTCTTTGGAAAATCCTTTAGAGCTTCAGTATTCAAATGAGACCAACTCTTGGCATCCCTCCAACTCAAATCAACCTCGAGGGTAAAAACTCTTCTAACTACTTTATTTCTGCCCTAAGTACTTTAAATGCCACCTTGCCCCTCAGATACTTGGATTTAATTTATATCACTGCCCTCAACTTAGAAGTTTATAAATTACCTGTTAGTTTCAGAATCCTGTAGGTTATTTTCTTTATCTTCATTCATGCAACACTAGAAAACTGGTTTTCTTTAGTTTCTTCCACACTTCCAATATTTGTTGTTACCCTTAACATGCTCTTTTTAAAAATATTTTTAAAGTGGAGTTTTCAGAATACACAAAAGTAGACATATAGTGTATAACAAACATCTTAGATCACCACTATGCTTAAAAGTACCAACATTTTGCTAGTCCTTTAGCTTTACTTTTTAAAGAAAACAAAATCATGTTGTTTTCATACAAGACTTCAAACTCATTTTAGAGGATTTAAGCAATGGTGGAAAATACTAAGAAACCATGTGTATTTCTTTAAGTAAATCACCCCAGATCCAACCATCTGTAAGTAACTACTAGTACCGTTAATATGTCATCATCCCAAGCATCTTTCTAGGCATGTACATGGGTGGAGTGCTGGTTCTGTCTACCCAGCTGTAGCTAGCCACATATGTTTTTATAAAACTGATCATATAGTCTCTTCATAAATATGAAGCATTAAATTTAATCCTACTCCACTGAAGAAATTGCTGAATTTCAAGTAAATGTTTCCCAACAGGCAGTCTTCTTATATGGAAATTATTTATAAAAGAAGTTGTGTAAATGTGAAAAGGTTGGAGTCATTCTTTGAAATGACACTCTTACATGAAATTAGACTATCTTTATTTTAGGCCATGTTTATTGACTCACGACTGTAAAAACGAGGATATCAATATCTCATATTCTTTCCTCCTCTCCCCATCTTCAGAGTTTTGCCAGTTACATTATTTTAATTTGGGAAAACAGTGTAACATCATGGTTAATGGACATGGATATGTGAATTTAGACTGGCTACTTAATTCCTATATATCTTTCTCATCTTAAACAAAGGCTAAATTGGTGATTGAGAGTTCATTGACATAAAGAATCACAGCTAATAAACATTTAATAAACACTATAGTTAAATCTTTGTTTTAGGGATTTGTAATATTTATATTTTGTTTTATAATCCTAATAGTCTTTTAGCAGTTAAATTGATTCTACCCACTACCAACCAATATTTTTTTAAAGGGCATCTCCATCCCTAAATATTTTTTAATATTTCTTTTATTGTGTAAGTTTTGTTTACATTTCTTTTTTTTTCTGCCTTTTGGGTGTTCCTCCGTCCTCCCCTCCCCATTACCCTCCCTATCCCCCTAGTCTCTGCATTTCTTCTTTCACTGCTAGTTATTATTCAATTTTCAGTCCCTTGGATTCTTCCTCTTCTTTCCTGGAGCAATGTCCTTTTGCCTGGTGCGGACATGGTATCCTGGGACATAGTGGTTGTGCTTATTTTTCCAGGTGTATCTTTGCTGTGGGCAGCCTGTTCACACATGATTGTGTCCTTTCAATGCCTCCTCCTTCCTGGTCGTCTGCTCCAACCCAGCTTTTGTCATATTTTGCTCCTTTCTTTTGTAGTTCTGATTGCTGGCACTGGGAGCATTTCCTCCCAGCACCTAAATATTTTTTTAAAGATTTATATAATTTTATTTTTAAAAAAATGATTGCACACACACACATACACACACACACATATACATATTACATCATTGTCTATCCCAAGGTTCTCCCACCACATTATCACCCATGAAACATCTTAATCTCTTGTATCCATCCTTCTCTTGTTTACCGTCTCTTCCTATCTTGCTCTAAATATTTTTTTTTATTCATCTCTGTCCTTGTTTGATTTGCCATCATGTAGATTTTTTTCAGGAGAGCTAGTGGATGCTGTATTCCCTAAGTTCTTCCATTTTGGAAAAGGTATTTCTGATACTTTTGTATTTGAACATCTTAAGTATATATCACTAGGTTACAGCTTGTTCTTTTAAAATGTTATATGTTAATTTATTTGGCATTAAGTGCTATTTTAAAGACATATAACCTACCCTAAATTTCTTTTCTTATATGTGCTTTGCTTTTTCCCTTCCCTTTAGTTGTAAAAAAAAATATGTATATTTGGTAGCTTTATTCTTTTTAATTCAGTAAATTAAATCTTTGGGTTAGAGGCACAGTACTTATAGCTCTTCTTTTCTTTACACATTAGATGTATCTTAGGACTAAGTGCAGACTTTTTAATTATCTCTTTGTGACATTTTCTAGTCATCTGTTTTCATTTTATGAGTATGTGGACACCGCTGGTCAAACGTGTTTGCTCTGATGTGAAATGGTATTTTCTTGTCCCTTTCTCAGGATACCTTTGATACTAGTTTGTTTTTCTTCACTGAGCTGCAGTTGTGAGCTGAGAGTTTGTTTGTACATTTTTTTCTATTTTTGATAGGCTGAGAATATGTAAAGGGAAAGAATTCAGCTCACGTGTTTTATATCTGGTCTTAAAGCATTAGTTTTTGTAGTAAGAGTCAGTCCACCTCAAAGTTAGATCCATACCCATGAGACATCTTGAGGTTACCCTTTACCTGTCCACCAGTTAAGTGGGGAGCCTCCATTTTGAGAATCTGTCCTGTTCTAGTGCCAGCTGGAGGGCGGAAAGGTTAGAGTTCTCAGTCCTTGTAAGAGTTCTCTTGTGTCACTGGTGCAGCTGTGGAAAGCAACCATGTTAGGGTAGTTTTTCCACTTTGTGAATACCTTTGTTCAAGAGTTTCGAGAACCATGGCTTTCTGAATTTTAGAACATAAGACCTTTCTTATGTGGTTGCTTCTATAAAATATTTATCAGCATTTTTTAACCATTTGATTTGCTTTTTTCAGCATTTGGAGGGAGATTCAGCCAGCTTTATTTTGATGACGATTGCATCTTTTTATTGGTTCCTGTCTCCTTTCTATTTTCTAAATGTGGGTACTGTCTGAGATACTGCCCTTTATCGTGGTACTAGGAATTGAACTTCAACCTCTGAATTTTGAAGGAACACAATTCAATCCAAAACACTAGATTATTCACTCACACCACGGATGTTTTCTGCTGTACCAGACACTCGACTAGGCACGGGGAATGCAAAGATAATGAGACACAGTCTCTTCCCTCTGATGAGTGGGAAGATAAGAATGTATAAACAGACATTCTAATACATGCACTTAATTAGTGCCATCATAGATGAAGCATTATTATAAGAACACCTTTCTGTTCATGCTGATTGAATGAGGGATGATATCTCAGAGGAAGTGATGCTTATGCCGGATCCTTCTCAAGTGGATGCAGTGGTTGCATAATTGTTTTCCCTGCTTGTCAGCCACACCCTCAGTCACCCAGCTCTGGACTCTACCACCCAGTTTAATCTTTCCAAGTTCCACTTTGATTAAGGCACTCCCTGCTTGTGAAACCTATAATAACTCTTTATTGTCAACAGAAATAAGTCCAAAAATATTCTTTAACTTGACTTTTTGGGTATTCCATAATCTAGACCACCACTGGATCTAAATTTCCTGCCTTGATCTTTCTGTTCTTCACTATTAACCCTGTACATGACCAAATGGACCAACACTCTGAAGTCTTTCTACAATTTCAAGAAGGCAGGATTTTTGTTGTTTCCCAGGATATCACTACATCAAAAGCAGTGCTTGACATCAAAGTGTACTTAAGAATCCTTGGTTAAGTGAACCAATGAATGAATTTCCCCAGGAAATTCTATTCCTTGCAAAATGCACTTCTTTTCTCACCCAGGTGAATACTTTTTTCTCTATCGAGACCTGATTCTCTCTACCTCAGCTGGTGTAGCCTCTTCTTCGTTAGTATTTTCTTCTGGATCACATGTGCGGGATGTGAACTTTCATTCTGAAGGCTTTAACATCCTATCTTTTATATGTCTGTATAGGTAGGCAGTTGTTTTTCCTGCCAAGTTGAAATTTTCTCAGGAACCACTTAAATTTAACTCAGGGACCATTAAAAAAATACTACTGTGCTCTGTTTAGCACTTTCTTACACAAATTACTGATGCCCAAGAAAGTGCTTTTTGTTTAAAGAAATGGATAGCAATATGACAGGATGACAGGGGGGAAAAAGGTGGGGAAGAAAAGCTAAAAGAGGAGTCGCTGGCCTTGTCTGAGTTTACAACATTTGAAAATTCAGCAGGTATTTATTGAGCACCTGTTTTACTCAAGGCATTATGCTAAGGCTGCAAACATTAAATCATCTCTTCTGACACAAACAGATTTGGGTGTTCACTATCATCTGTGAAGGTTTTGGATGTTTCTATTCTAGAATTAATCATTCTATTTCCTAGAATCTTCTCAGGTGTTGAGATTGCCAATGGGCAGAGCTTGGTCTTCATTCGCATATTGCCTGTTGCCTGGCATTGAGCTTTATACCAGCTGGTGATTTGAGTAGGTTCTTTATTTACACTTTATTTGTTTACACTCAGGATTCTTTGACTTTTCACTAATTTGTCTTATCCCTCTAATTATAGGAACTGAGGATACTGATTGCTCTTCTTCAGCCGAGAGACTCTTATCTTGAGAGTGATAGTAAACACAATAAATAGCATATTTAGTATTGTGCTTAGGTTTTATATAGATTGTGTTTCCTAGTGGGTCTATTGCTAATACCACTTGTTTCTAGGACACCTTCATCACAAACAAGTTGTCATGTTAACATGTTGAGGTGATTAAATAGACATCTAACCTAAAATTTGTCTGCCTCTTTGCTCAAACTCATGAATCATGATTATGCTGCAAAGCTTGAGCCAAACAGAGATGCAATCTGATTTCGTCTGACAAGTTATGCATATAGAGTGTCATGTTTTCTCAGCAGCAGCATCTAATTTTAATAGATCCCTCTGTTAAGGGAAAGCAAAGAAGCAGAAAACCAAGATGGAATAATGGAATAGTAATGAATGGAAGAAATGATAACGATACTTGCTGGGAGGTGCTGTTCAATGTGCAAATGACAACTCTTGACCCTCGTTGAAGCGGAGACCTGAGTATTTTCGTATGAGACAGTGTCACTGTCATTGCTTTGGGGCATGGGAGAACACTCATTTTACTTCAGTATGCTGTATACAAATCAAAACAACAGAAGTTCATGGAAGTGGCATAAGAAAGTAGGGGTCTAACCTTATGCTCTCTGTTCATTGACTTATAGTATATTAAGTGTATCATCGAAAAGACCTGCAGACAAGATAATGCTAATAAGCAAATATGTAAAAATCAGCAAGGAGTCTTATATGGTACTGCAAATCATGCTTAACTTGTTCGTGTTTTGTTTAAACAAAAATCAACACGAGTTTGTCCTGAACACATATCCCCAGAACAGGTAGCAGGCTCCTAGATGGTTGCACCCAGACTGGCAGAGCCTGAGTCCATATTTGAAATGTCTCTGCAAGGTTATCTCAAGTCACAGTAGCAGCTTTGTCCCTTTCCCAGAGGGCCAGCTACTCTGCTCTCTTACTCTCCTCTTTTCTTTCTGAAGCCATGTGCTTTCCTGTATGACCGTGGGTTTGGGGGCATGACTGCCACCATCTCTTTTTCATCAAAAATGACAAAACAGAAATTATCCAACTCAGAAGAAATTGCCTTCCCTTTGGACTTAACGTTGCTATGAGATAATGCATTCCCTTACTACCTAAGGTGTGTTGAGGGTTCTGTTTCTTGCAAATGAAAGCATCTTCCCTAACACTGTAACATTCCCATATGAAAAGTAGGAAGTACTACTCTATTTTGTTGATACTTGTCTTCATCAGTCCTGTTTTCCTAAGAGACCAGGCTTATATTTTCTTTAGTTTACTAAAATCTGAGAGGTAACAGTGATCTCTTTCACAATGTCTGAGAACATCATGTTTATTTTTCCCTTGAAGTTAGATGTTAATTTCTTTACACCTTAGTTGTATGTGCTGACTTTTAAGATCTGCTTCCAGATTTCACATCTCCTGCAAGTTGTTTTGAATCACTAGAAAATTTTTTTTGCCAGTATTGATTGCAATTTCTGTTCCTGCTCTTTTTAACTCTTTTTACCTAGGTAACATTAATCAACTGAATCCTTTGTCAAAAATTGTAAGCCTGTTCTTCAGGTTTTGGGAGTTTTTATGTCTGGAAATAGGTTATGTGATATTAAGAAGAGATCCTCAAGGCTGGTACATCATCAGAATCTCCTCACACATGCTAACTGAAGCCAAATCTCTCTCCAGGTAATTCTGATTTCCAACCAGCAGCAGCAACCACAAATATAAAGATATAGAAGAGAGAAGAATTGTGCTGGCCTGGTTGTATACCTAAAAGTAAGTGACTTCAAATCTCACTTGACAAAGTCAGCTATGTCAGAACAAAATTTTATTTCTTCATAGCTTGATTGTGTTACTTTATCTTTATGATTGAAATAGCACTGCATTATAAGTTTCAGGTTGCATCATTAAAAAATAAATATATGTCCATACTACATTAAGTTCCACATGAAAAGCTCAAGTCTGTCTTTCACCTCACAATTGACCTCTTTTATCTGATTTACCTCTACCCCATCATATTTCCCATGTGCTAACAACTAATAGGTTATAAGGTTATAAGACCTTATAACCCAAAAGTTTATTTCTGTTTTATTTAATTCAAACATTTGTTACATTTCTATAATTACCACATAGAAGTGAAACCATATGGTGTTTCTTTCTCTGACATATCTCTAGGTGTCATACCCTCTAGGTTATCCATGTTAATAGAAATGGCAAGAGTTCATCTTAACAGCCGAGTATTAGTCTACTGGGTATATATTCCACATCTTATTTATTTGTTTGTTTGTTTATTTAATTGATCATACATAATTTTTTCTACAGTGTTTTATACCCCAGAGTTCTCATACCACCTTATCACTCATGAGCCATCACTATGATTCCTCATGCTCATCCCTCCCTTGATTTTGCGCTCCCTCCCCCCTCTTCTATATATACCCCATATGCATCCTGTCCCCTGCTGATGGACCTTCAGGTTGTTTCCAATTCTTTTTCTTTATTCTTTGGGGTGACAGGGACCTCTTTCAGTCAGTTCTAATCTGTGACCATCCTTCTTCCTCTCAGCAAGTTAGAAAAAACTTATAGAATAGCCATTTAATTGGGAAAAGGCACCTCTTAGTCCTTGATGTCCTCTGTCTACAATACCATCCCCTTAGAGATAACCCAGTGTCCAAATTAGTCTTTGTCCACTTGTCACTGAGGGCCTGCAGGATTGATATCAGCAAGACTCCAAGCTCCTCTGCTCCATGCCTGTGAAGGATCCTTACTATTGCTTTTGCTCCAACCTGGAACAAAAGAAACTCTGTGCCTGCAGTCACCTCTTTCAGCTGCACCCAGCAAAGGAGCTTGACCTCTCCTGCACTCTGTTCTCATAATCCTACCTGACACTTCACTGGGCTTACTGCCCTCCTCCCTGAGAGCCACACTAATAGCTTTCCCTCAGACTCTCACCTCCCCCAAACTTGGGACCAGTTCTGGAAACCTCAGAGGTTTCCTCCCAGATCTCTTTTGTCTGTGTCCTGGCGTTCTGTAATGGCTAAGTGCCTAAGGTTTGGTAACTCAAAAGCTAGGCTGAAACTTTGTTTTTCTGACTTCTACAGTTCTGTTTCACTTCTGAGGCAATTTGCATAGCCTACCTAGTAACTGAAGAGAAGTGGCAAATACATAAATAAATGAATGAATGAATGAATGAATGAATGAATAAATAAATAAATAAATATGATTTAAGCAGATGGTGCCTGAGAGACATTCCACACATTTTACTGGGCTTCGAAGTCCTACGTACCCTTCCCCCAGCCTCAGTCTTTCTAAATCTTGGGAGCAGTGCAAACTCCAGCTCTCACATCTTTCTCTCCAGCACTCAGACTCATGACCTCTTTGAGGCTTTGTTTCTGTTCAGCTACAGAGGGGCTGAGAGGTGAGGGTGAAGGGAAGTGGGCTCCTGTGAGAAAACAGCAGGGCGAGGAAGACACAGAAACACGTGAATTAGTGTCTGAATGACAGTTTCCCTCGCAATCATTGAAACTTTGGAATTCTTATCTCAGGATTTCTAAGGCTCATAGGTAACAGATGGGGACACTCCATGGGGAACTCTAGCTTCATAGCGTTGCAACCCTGAGGAGAGGTTGATTGCTGTTCTTCCCAGGGAAGTCCTTTCACAGGCCCACAGTTGAGAGCCAACCTCCCCTTCCCAGAGCTTCTCCTGCCGCTTTCTCTCTTTCTCTTCCTTTCTCTCTCTCTCTCTCTCCCTCCCTCCCTCCCTCCCTCCCTCCCTCCCTCCTTCCCTCCTTCCTTCCTTCCTTCCTTCCTTCCTTCCTTCCTTCCTTCCTTCCTTCCTTCCTTCCTTCCTTCCTAGGTCTCACTATGTTGCCCAGGGAACCACAAACTCTTGTTGCCTGAGGTACCACAGACTCAAGTGATCCCTAGCCTTAGCCTCCCAGGTATCTGGAATTACAGGCACTCGCTACCACACCAGCTACTTTTTGAAACTAGGTCTTGCTATGTTACTCCGGGTGGGTCTTGAACCCAGGGACTCAGATGATTCCCAGTCGTGGCTTCCTGTTCTAGGCTGGGATTAAAGGCACATCCCACCGCGCCTGGTATTCTCCTGCCCCTTTCTAAGTTGACTGGTGCATGTCTTTTGCCCTCCAAGCTGGCCCTGCTCTTCTCCCCTGCTACCTCTTCTGCACATGACAGTGTATCTCCCTTCTCAGGGGGCTGATTGCAGTTACCATTTCCAAGAAATAGTCTAATGTGTGCGGTCCTTCCCTTCTCCCTTGCTTTCCACAAGAAGACAGTTTCAAAACCGCTAGCCAATGGGAGGCCAGCCATGCCTTTCTGTAGGAAGGTCAGGTGTTTGGATCTTCCCCTGAAGTCCTCAGTCTCCGCCCCTCCACCATTCCTCCTCACTTCAGTTTGAACAGCACCTGTTTTGAACACATCTGTTTTTGCATGTTTGTCCCCAATGTATGATGTCCTAGATGAGATACATGAGGAGCCTAGAACTTCCTGAGCATTCAGAGACATGGAAAACCATTGAGCCCTGTTCCTGATCATTGATAAGTCCTAGTAAACCATCTGCTGGTTCTACCACCCCTTTCCCTCAGGGAGGGTTTCTCTGGCACATCATGTGAGCTTTGGATAAACCACTACACTTGAGTGTCCACTTGGAAGTAGTGTTCTAAATCCCCCCCCACACACACACACACTTCCTGTCACAGTCCTTCATCCTCTGAGGGAATTCCAGCAGGAAGTTCTCCCAGATGAGTCTGCTGTTGTGACTTGTGGGCCACTCAAGACACAAGGGCACTGATTGAAGTTCAAAGCTCCAGATCTATTGCTCTGATGCACCAGGGTTCCCAAGCAGTTTTTGTTGCAACATTTTATAGGGCAAAGCCACTTCTGCCCCCTATTGTGAAGCAAGCAAGCAGATGTAGGACACGTTCCCATAACTACAGGACATGTTCCCACATGCCCATCATGGTGGGACGTGTTCCCATAACTACAGGTTTCCAATAATACTGACATCCATCATCTGTCAGAAGGACAATGCTGGCATCCATCATCTCTCAGATGGACAAGACAGTTGTCAGGAACAACCAGGAATAAGGGGAGGCAGAAACAGGATGTCGGACCAGCTAGCTGTGGTGTGTACTTTCCACTGAGGGCAGGGAAGGGGACACTGGTCTCAAAATGGAGGTTTTAAACAAAATGAAGCTACTTGGGCTAGTCTGTTTCCAACACTCATTGTTGTTGACATAGATTTGAGCAGAATGGACAAAGTGACGAGACCCGTCCAGCACACTCTGTGTTCAGGGTATTAGTGTCTGCTTTGTGCTGACTTAAGCATTGGTGGCTTTTAAGAGTCTGCAGATAAACTGCCCTATGGAAGGGCCTTCTCTAGCAGCAGATACATTTCTCACATTTTAAAGCTGATGTTTTACTTTAGGCCTAAAGAGAACAAGCCAGGAAGATTAAGTCCCTTCTTTACCAAGTGACCCAATCACCCAGGGACACTGTCAAAACAAGTAGTAGAATTCACAGGCTGATGACAGGTGGTAGCAATGGAACACCAGTCCCAACCCCCCATGAACCAGCTCCTGTTTAATATAGTCACATACTTCTAAGGTTTTTGGAGGTGGGCTGAGTTCTTATAGGGAGCCATTTTTTTCTTCTCCTGTAGCATTTCCTTTGTCTATTCTATGATTAACAGAGGTGTGCTGATTTGATTTGCCTAGTGCTGTTGAATTTTTTTTTTAGACTAGATCTCCTTATGTTGCCCGGGGTAGTCCCAATCCCGCGGACTCAAACGATCCCCAGCCTCAGCCTCCCAGGTATCTGGAATTACAGGTGCCTGCCACCATGCCCGGCTGCTTTTTTTGACACCAGGTCTCGCTATATTACCCAGAGTTGTCTCGAATCCTCGAACTCAAGCAATTCCTGTCCTCTTGTCTCCCAGTGCTTGGATTATAGGTGCATGCTACCATGCCCAGCACTTTTGACTTTTTGATGCCTCTACTTCACATACATACATGAGAGTCATGATATTTCTAGTATCTCCATCCTTGAAAGACTTGTTTTATGCTTTCAAATGTTTTAAATTGGTCCTTCAGGTCCCAGTTTACCTATCAACCAGAAGATATCTCTTACCTTCCCCAAATAGAATGAGGGGTTTTCCATCTCTTATGTTATGTTGTCTAGCAGCCAAGTGTCTGTGCTAAAAAACAGTAGAACTGTATGTATGTGTGGTCATTATACTTATGTGCATGTATATATATATATATATATGTGTATACATACATATGTAGCTATCGAAGTTTCTAGAAGTAGGATGTTGGGTAAAAAACCATATTTTTACTGATGATGCCAGATTGCTCTTATTAAGGGTTATGCTAATTTATACTCCTACCAAGAAGGTATGAACTTCCCATAGTCCTGCCAACAGGATTGACACATTAACACTGGATAACAGGATTATCTGTTTGATAAAAATGTTTGAACTTTGGACTGTACAATGCAGTATAATTTTATAGATTTCTTAATATGATTAAAATTAAGCAGCTTTTCATATGATTAAGAGTCATTTATGTTTAATTTTTTATGTAATTTGTCTATTTTTTTGTTACTTAATAGGTTTTTTCTTCTCAATTTTTAGAAACTCTTATTAAATGCTACCACTAATTAAATAACTTCTAGTAATATTAGGGAGAGTTGTCCTTTTATCTTTGGTGTAAATTGAACATTTTTTTCTGTTTGTAATTATTTTCACTATTTTTCATCTTGATTTTCATGTGGTATGATTGTTAGTATTCCCATATGTCTTATATTTTTTAGGACAAAGTTAGAAAGGTCTTTCCCTTTCAGAACTATAAACATATTAGCTTTCATCTAGTTCTTTCATGATTCTGTTTTTCTTATTTAAATCTTTGGTCTACATGCAGTTTATAGTGTGTTTACTTCCAACTTTTTTTTTTTCAGATGGCTATTCTGTTGTATCACATCACTTATTAAATAAATGCTGGTAACTCAGTGTCCAGTGGTTTGAGACAGCACTGTTGCCATGTACCAAATGTCTTTTAAAATGTGTTTATATTTTGAGATAGCTTTATTCTGAATGCTAGAAGATAGTCTAAATGTTTCTGTTGCTAACCTACTGATTTTTTTATTCTAGTAAAATATACATAATTGAAATTTTCCATATTCACCATTTTAAAGTGTATTATCCAGTGGCATTAAGTACATGTAATTGTTGTACAATTGTTGCCACCATCCTTCTCCAGAACTATTTCATCTTCCCACTATATGACCTTGAATCAAGTGCACTATTCTTTTTTGATACCCCAGCCTCCTGTAAGGTGTATACTCATCTCAGAGTTGTTAAAATGTAGGAAAGTGAACATCTTAGAATTTATAGACTACAATTCTAAATTCTTGAATATAGTGAGTCTATTTCTGGTTGTGCTTGCCTACTCAGTTAGCTTGTCTCTTCAAGTGCTGGTGTTATAGTCATACTATTTTAGTTATTAAAGTTCCAGAATATATTTAAATATATAATTGAGTTTGTTTCCCTCAATAGTCTTATTTTTCATAAAACTTTCCCCCTCTATTATACTTGTTTCTCAGTATAATCTAGATAGCTTCTCTTTGACTCATAGTAGCTCTTTTTCTCTTCTATCTCTTTTCCACTTATATTATAGATTAGCACAGAAAAGACCTTTTTGGCCTAAAGATGACTCTAAGCCTTGGATAAGAGTAGCATCTCTTAAAGATTATTTGTCTTCTTGGTTTTCTTCTCCTGGGGTTTTACTTCAGCATTGTCATGGGAGTTCATTCCTGATCTATTTTGTTCCCATGAAAGAAAACTACTCCTTTGAATGTTCCAGGAGTCATTTACTCCATTTGTATCTGACATATAGAATGTCAGCCTTTTTCAGCAAAGTAAGCAGTGTCCTCAGTGATGAGGAATCTAAATGCTTGCATCTGCATCAGTATTTAATGTTTTCACTAATGCACTTATCCACTGTAAACTTTTGTTGTTTTGCCAGTTATTCTTATTAAATTTTTAGCATTTTTAATATTGTATTACTAGAATCTTGGCTTTATTTGCATTTATAGATCACAAATGCATTTCTTTTTTGTTTGTTTGTTTGTTTGTTTTGCTGAAGAACCCATTGCAAGAGTCAGTCAATCCTGTGGAAAATGGCCTTTAGTGATCTTACATCCAGAACTGTCCGTCTTTACGATAATTGGATCAAAGATGCTGGTAAGTGACCAGATTTCCTAACTGAGGCTCATCTTTCCTTTTGATATTAGATTCTCACATTTAGTAAGATTTCCTCAAAACAGAGAGACTTCAGTGTAACATGTCGTTAGGCACCCCAAATATTGATATTTATTGCTTACTAGTCAAGAGGAAGGGTCAAAGGTTTCATTTTAGATACATACAAAGATAGAGCTATGTAGATGCTCATTACAATGTTTATAGTAGTGAAAATAACTTTTATACCCAGTGAAAGGAATTGGTTAATAAATGATGCTGCCTTCCAACTCAGTAGCTATTAAAAGTCATTTTGGAGGTACAAGCTCTCAGGCTTCACTCTATCCTAATGCTCCTAAAGTGAAATGAGTGACTGCCAACAATGACTCTCCTGATGATGCTTGAAAGGGAGGGGCCATACCTCCAAAGCTGTACCAGGAAGGGCTGGAAATGTTTCCTAGGATAACCCCTCCTTGATTCTGAAATCAGCTTGTCATTGCCCCCTGCTCATTAAAAAAAAAAAAGCATCATAGAGACTATTTAAAGCTGTGACAGGAAGTTTAAAATATGTTCAATGAAGGCAGTTATAAGATCATATACATTTCTCTTGTGAGATTTGTAGTTATCACCTGTGTGTTTTCATTATGGATAATTTTTATTTACTTATCTATGTCTTCTTAACCACTCAAATATGTGCTGCTTTTTTTTTCCACCCAAATATATGTTAGCCATTTCAAAATAATTTTTAAAGGGTAACAAATCGGAAAATGTTAAATAGACAAGGATGGAGTCAGAGTATGTTAGAGATGAGATGGACCTAGATAGCATCAAAGTTAACTACCCATTTTAGAGTTGAAGAAACTGAGACCCCAAGATATGACCTTCCTAGCACCATGTTTAGTTGTTAGCAGAAATGACTGGAATCTGTGGTTCCTGATTATTAGTGTTCTGGTAGTTTATATTTGAATTGTCTTATGCATCACCACTACCATTACCATTGGTTCCTACTTACCTGCCAAAAATTATATGTACACCAAATTCAGGAGGAGAAAGTTATACCTCTTGTCATCTATCACAAATGGAATTTTATTCCAGTTTTCACTGATTTCAGCAAAGGTACAGTCTTCTCATGATTGTCATCTTTCTCAATAAACTGCTATTTTCCCCCAATATTAATGTTCCAACAAACTTGTCCATATGAATGCCAAAGATCTGTTTTTAGTATCTCATCAATAGAGAAGCATCACTCTGGTGAGATAATGGAGATTGACTGGTTCCATAGTCCTCCTTATTTTTAAAAATTATATAATGATGCAGAAACCTTACAGGTTTCATTGGAAACCTGTAAGGTCATCCTTCTCTGAAGGTTTACAATTCAGTATTTAATTAATTACTTTTTCATTTGTGCCAATTTTACTGCTGACTTTAAACACACATTTTCTCATTTTTCACTTTCAGTCTTTCGTTTTTATTATTTACTAATTTTTAAAAAATTTTATTTTGTTATTTTCATACATTATCAGTCACACATGGTTGCCACTCAATATTTAATTTAAACACTGATATTTGAATTGCTTTTTAACATAGGGGTATACCTTACAGCCTGGACTGTTGCCATTTGTGGCTGGAAACCAAGTAGATTTGAGTACTGTTTTTGAAAAACACTTATTTATAAGAACAATCATTTGCTATCCAACTCTTGCTATTTACTAACCCTAATGCAGGGACCCAACAGATTCATGTAATCAATATCCTAATTCAAGAACTAAATGGATTTAGATGGCAGTGAATATGTCTATTGCCAGAAGTACAACATGTTTTTAAATAAACTACTTCAGAATTTACTTCCACTTTTATGCATGAATCACCTACGTTTTGTTAAGAATACTTACACTGAACACATGAATAACACTTGGACAGAAAGAGAAATGACAAAGGCTGGAGGTGATAAAGGAAAGGTAAGGAAAACCCTGAGAATTGTATTACAAAGAGTTCAAACAGGATGAGAGAGAGTCAATATCTGAAGTTAAGCTAATTTAAGTGTCAGGAGAGATAAAAGATTAAGGGGATGTGTAGTGAGAAGTTCTGACATTGTGTACTAACTAGGTTAACTTTTACAAGTTCTTGATCATCTATGAGTTACTTTCAGTGGTTCCTGATTATGATTAGTGTAGCAAGGAAAGATGAGAAGAGTACTTACCAGTTACCAGATGATATGCATGAAGTGCCCTGTTACTCAGAAAGTATCCCAAAACAAATGGTGGTGGTGTTTATTGCAGATGATAGAACATTTTCATCTTAAAATACTTTCACATAGGCAGCTCTACTCATAGCCCTTTGTGTCTAATAGTTGTCCCTCTTTTTATTCTTTTTCTTAATAAATACATCCCTTTAAATCTAAAAAAAAACTTTCATATAGTATATTACTTTTTTAAAAAGTTTCTTCACTACTTTTTCTTTTATGCATCTAAAAGAAGCATGCTTTATATTTAGATTTCACACTCCATGAGAACACTA
Source organism: Uropsilus gracilis (assembly GCA_004024945.1). Taxonomy (NCBI): domain Eukaryota; kingdom Metazoa; phylum Chordata; class Mammalia; order Eulipotyphla; family Talpidae; genus Uropsilus; species Uropsilus gracilis. The sequence continues at coordinate 144,033 of PVHY01000074.1, read as the reverse complement.
TCAGGTCTAGGAGGAGAGTTTTTGCTTCTGCTAACTCTGTATTGATCTCCAAGAACCATTAGGAGTCATTCCTGCCCATTTTATTCCACTTTTACCTTGCTTGCCCTGGGTAAGTCTAATACTCATGACCGAGGGCCAAGAATTTCAAGAGTCTACTTGGCTTCAGTCCTAATCCTTCATCGCCTTAGGGAAATTTACTGATATTCATTAGCTTTCTGATGGCTAGAGACATGGTTGTTATTCTAGTTACTTCATGTGGAAATTTCCACAGCTACAGACTTTTTAATAATTTGATTAATAGATAAGCTATAAGAGGATTTATTATGATTCTAATAGATGAAATACCAAAATTTTAAATGATGCTATAGTAGCTTTTTGGAGTAAAGAGGAAATGAAGGCATTTTTATTTTATTTTATTTTTATTTTTGTTCAAAATTTGAGACATTATAAAGTTGCTTTTAGATATTAACATTACAATTCCACCTACTGAACATTGTGATAGCTGTATGGTGTATCCAAGGGGAAAGTACAAAAAGCAAGAAGTAGTCATACAAATCATTTGTTTATGATTCATTTTTATCATGTGTTTTTTTTTTCTGGAAATTGAACAAATGCTTACTGTACAGACATAGGATGACCTGAGTAACTCCTTTGCAATTTCTGAATCCTTAGTAATAAGATCATATCACCATGCAACAACAAGTATGAAAACTGATCTTCAAAATTTAAAAATAAAAAGGAACCAGGGCAAAATCTATCTATATATTTTACTAACAGGAAGTCCTCTTAAGTTTTCTCATTCAAGAATGATTTTTAAAAATCTTTCTGTTGCTTACATATCCATGCCTATTAGTGTATATATATGTATATGTATATGTATGTATATTAGATTATTGCATTCCTGGGGAATTCTTTTTCCCACCCCATCACCTGAGAGCCCTCTTCTTGATCTTCCTATACTCCTTCCTTCCCCAATTTCTCCCTCCCCCTACTCCTCCCCTAGCATCGTTCCCCAACTCCACTGTCAGCTTATTTTGGGTTTTTCTTGTCTTTTTGTCTGTTATTCCTATGTCCCATCTATAGGTGAGATCATATGGCTACTGTCTTTCTTTCTGACTTATTTCTGCTAATATGATTCCATCTTGGTCCATTCATGTTAGCACAAATGCTTCATATTTGTTGGTCTTTATTGCAGCATAATATTCTATTATGTAAATAATCCACATCTTTTTCAACCACTCTTCAGTTTTGGGGCATTTGGATTGTTTCCACATCTTGGCCATTGTGAATAGTGCTGCAATAAACATCCGAATACAGGTGTATTTTTGAATTAGTGGTTTGGTGTCATTCAGTGTTTTGGTGTCCTTTGGGTAGATTCCCAGAAGTGGGATTGCTGGATCAAAATGTAGTTCCATTTTCAGTAGTTAAAGTAACTTTTCTCACACTAAGATACTAATAATAACTTTCAAACTTAGTCGTGATTTTTTTTTTTTACAAGAAGATAGGTTATCACTAAGATTGCTGTCATTCTGAACCTTTAAACTTGACAGAGTACTAGAGGTTTATGTTTGCATTTCCTTTCAGCTTCTTCATCTTACAGGTGCTTGGTTTTAAAAGGGTACTCTTTGAGCTAGTGTATGCTACTTAAGAGAACAGTCTCTTACCAGCAGTTGGTGAGAAAGCTCATTAATATTCTGTGTATGTGGCACTTGGACTTAACTTTGTTTTTTCTCTCTCTTTACAACCCTCCCCATCTCTCATGAACAAGTGGCTAGTAATAAGTGATCACTGACGTGAACTCTACTGTTCTGTCATCTGCTTTCATTTCCCCTCTACTCATGATGCTTAAACTCCTTGCCAGTTCCTAACAGAAAGTTCATGAAACATTCCTTCCCACACCAACACGTTGTCTCTGGGGAAAACAACTCACCTTAGCCTGGAACCTTTTGCAATTTGTGGATTACAGACTGAGTCAGAACTTTTATTTTTATTTATATTTTTTTGAGACTAGGTCTTGCTGTGTTGCCCAGGGTAGTCCCGATACAGGATCAGATCTGAGTAGTCCAGATCCCAGATCAGTTATGGGATCCCACGGACTCAGGTGATCCCCAGCCTCAGCCTCCCAGGTAGTTGGGATTACAGCTGCGTGCCACCACGCCCAACTATTTTTTTTGAGACTAGGTCTCACTATGTTGCCCGGGGTGGGTCTCAAACCTGCTGACTCAAGCGATTCCTAGCCTTGGCCTCCCTTTCTGGGCTGGGATTAAAGGCGCGTGCCACTGCGCCCAGCCTAGAACTAACTTTTAAATCTCACTGAGCAGTTTCCTTCCCAGCCCACCATCAAGTCACCATCACACCTGACTTGTAGATATCTTACTGGGGGAATCGACTATCTCACATGGAAATGGGCTCCCTCAGGAAGGTAGAACTGTTGCTAAGAGAGAAGATGGGAAAAATGAGCCACTAGCAGAGTCGTGAGCATCTTATTAAAGACTGAATTTTATTTGGTTGGGAACTCCTATCAGCAGAGGAGTGGTCTGGGCAGCCTTGTACTTTAAGAAAATGAACTTGCCAGTTGCATGGGAGACAGGGTGAGGGGGATCAGCTGGTGGGGAGACCCCCTAAGTGATGGCTGCCCAGCTGGATGCTGGGACCTGAATATAAGGGAAGGAAGCACATCAACCACCTGGTATTAAGCTCTGAGAGTTCATCACTGTCACCTCAGCAGCATTTTTCAAAATATGCTCGATTAGGACCCATACCTTAGGGTGACAATTCAGTTAGAGTCAATATTTGTTCATTTGAGTTTTAAATGCCCCAGAAGTGCTCTGCTCTGCTGACAAAATGGGGACCTGCCGCAGTAACAGCAGCAACACTTGCTGAACACTTAGGCGGTCCCAGCTTCCTGACAGATACTTATTCCCCAAATCCTCTATGGGTACATGCTCTTTTATGCCCAATTCACAGATGGTTAAACAAAGCACAGAGAAGACCCAAGGTCACATAATTGGTCAGTTAGCCAATCAGGATCAGCGCTTGACTGTCTGACTCCAGGACTTTGCTGAAATAGGGTTAAAGAAGCTTAATGTTTTGTTTTATTCTTTGCTTTAAAAATAACATGAAATGATATTTCCCCCAAAATATAATGATTTTTAAAAAAAATATGTAGAACTTGAAAGTAACACAGGATTTTTTTTTAAAAGGTGTGTTCTTAAAATGTTAAATTGTAGGAAAATAATATTTGTTTTAAAATGACTTTCTTCTGGTTCCCGCATGCCCCAGCATGCCTTTCCTGACTTATTTTCTTTCAGCTGTGACTAGCAGGAACCCAGAAAGATGATGTCATTTGACTTTGTTTTTTTGTCCCTGAGGGTTTAATGAAAGAGTCAAAAAATACAAATATTTCTAATTGAATGATTTCTTTATTGATGTTTGCAAAATACCTGCTTCTCAATTATACATATGATATCTGTTAATAGCAGAAATAATTACTTATAAAGAAAAATAAAATTTATACTGACACCTTTTTTTTGTTTTGTTTGAGACTAGGTCTCACTGTTTTTGCACATGGCATCACAGGATCACGTTGCCTGGGGTACCATGGACTCAAGCAATCCCAGCCTCAGTTTCCCAGGTAGCTGGGATTACAGGTGCACACCACCACGCCCAGCTATTTTTTGGGATTAGGTCTCTCTGTGTTGCCCCGAGTGGGACTTGAACCGTGATCCCTAGCCCCATCGCTTCATAGGCTGAAGTTTACAGGCATGAGCCACCGTGCCCGGCTTATACTGACACTTTTAAAGCCGATTCAGAGAATATCTCTTGCTACTAGTTTTAAGTAACTTAAATTCATTGGCGTGAAAAGCATCTGGTTTATGATGTCATGCATTTAAGCTTTGAATTACCTACCTGCTGATATAAGAAATCTAGCAAAATTTGATCAATTCTAATTCTGTCCCTAGGTCTCTAGGGACTATGTCAGTTTTTCATTTCAGAGATTTGGTTGGCAAGGGGCAGGCCTGGGGGGAGGTTCTATGCTCACCTCCAAGATGTCCCCATACTTGTCCTTAGTCAAAGAAAGTATAGGGGAACTAATAAGGGCAGTAGGAGACTTTTGTGATGTGTGTTTGAGTTGCTCATTTTGTAGGTTTTTCAGAATTAAAACTGTGAAGAAAGAAAAACAAATTTTTTAGACTAGGTCTCGCTATTTTTGCCTGTGGAACCACAGTCTCACGTTGCCCGGGGTACCACAGACTCAAGCAATCCCTACCCTCAGCTTCCCAGGTAACTGGGATTACAGGCATGCACGACCACGCCCAGCTGTTATTTTTTTTGGAACTAGGTCTCGCTCACCCAAAACTGTGGCAAATCTTAATATGAGAAAAAGCTTTTAAAATTTGGGAAACTTGGTGTTTTTATGAATGTCTGTCAGTTGACTTCAGCTGAGTTTCTGTTTTATGCATGATGCCTTATTAAAGCTGTTTCTGCTAAGAGCATCAATGACTTCCTTTTGTTGAGTTCAGTGCCACATTTTGGTCCACAAGTTTCTTTTCCTCTCTCACACATTTGATAGTCTTGATTTGTCCCCAAAATCCACCGTTCCCTTGGCTTCAGCATATCTCACTTGTTTGTTTTCCTTCTATCTCTCTGGCCATTCCCTCTCAGTCTTTTTAACAGTTTTCTCTCCTCTCATCCCTCCTTTGAATCTCTGTCCTCAAAATTCTGACATTACACTTGGTTTACTTACTCTACCCACTTTTCCTAAGCCAAGTTCACTACTTTTACTGTTCATCTTTCATATGTTGACAACTCTCAAACATACATCTCCTGCAGCTCTTTCCAAGGTTCTAGACCTGTGTATCGGGTGCTGCTGGAGATAGCCACATGAATGTTTTACAGATATTCTACATGTAAGATGTTCTAAAACATAAACCCTCTCTTCCTGATCAGTCTTGCCCTTATCTTGTATTTCTACTCTTAGTGATGGCATAGTTATTTACACAGAAGATCCCAGTGTTTGCTGGGTGAGGTGGGGCGCGCCTATAATCCCAGCTACTCAGGAGGCTGAGGCTAGGAATCACTTGAGATCATGGGTTTGAGATTACCCCGGGCAACATAGTGAGATCTGGTCTCAAAAAAATAGGCAGGCATGGTGGTGTGTGCCTGTAATCCCAGCTAGTTGGGAGGCTGAGGCTAAGAATCACTTGAGTTTGCAGGTTTGAGACTACCCTGGGCAGCATAGTGAGACCTAGTCTCAAAAAAAAAAAAAAGAAGATCCCAGTGTCTTAACTTCCACCTGTCTCATTTTTTTATATTTTCTACCTCCTTCATATCTCTCAAAATGATCTGATCTGATTTGTCTTTCCCTATCACCTAATTTTTATTGGTTTGATTTATACATGTATATGAGTGAAGGCCTATCTTTCCCAAGTTGTGTGACACAGTTTGTTGGTTTCCATTGGTGTGAAATTGTATTCTACCAAAAGATCAACATTAATGGCCAGATAAATTTGAAGAACACTGCAGACCACTGGTGCATATCTTAGCAATTTGTAATGAATGTGAATGACAAAAACCATATAGAGAAGCAATTTGTCTAACCTAGCATTCCTAGGAAACTACCCACCTTACAGTGTGGAGAAGGGGGAGGAGAATTGAAGAAAGAATTTAAATGTCTTGCTTGCTGTTCTTGCAAGGGACATATTTGTGAGGAACAAACTTTTTTCTCCCATAGTTTCCCTATGAATATCTCTTGACTATTTTTCCATTCCCTCCTTGTTCATGGGGCTTCCTTTATCATACACTAAATTTCTTTTTTTTTTTTTTGAAACTAGGTCTTACTATGTTGCCTCCAGTAGTCCTGATCCTGCAGACACAAGCAATCCCTAGCCTCTTGCCTCCCAGCACTTGGATTATAGGCACATGCCACTACACCCAGCCATACATTAAGTTTCTAATTATCTTGGGTATCTGCTTTTGAGCTACCTTTTGACATCTTTATTTTTTTGAGATAGAACATCTGTTGATGTTTTCGAAGAAATTCCATTTGAATGCAAGATAAATTGTCTTAATAGCAACAGCCATCTCAAATTGTCTTTAATAGCAGCAGTCATGCTTTCGTACATCTGAGTATCAAATGTGAGCTCTCTAGCAACATTATTAGTGGTTTCGATGAGCCAGGGCTCTTTTCAGATGATAAAAGTGATGGTATTTAGCAATCTCAATTTTGAGTCAGATGCACCTGAGGACTTGCCCATACTTATTTACCGTCATAATATTCTGGCTTCATGAAGCAATTTAGTAAAATTATACCTGATCCACTTAAGAATATTTAATTCACATTTCATCCTGAGTTGCAATTTTTAATTGCTCTATTTCTCCTGACTTGGAACGAACAGTGATTCGGTGAATTTGCTTTGATACAGTTCTAAGGCTAATACATGTCTGGCTCCAAATATCGGGTTAATTAGGCCTCGTTTTGGACACATGGAATCCACACACTAGATGCTTAGGTCATGCTTAGATACCTTTCAATTTTCTGATACTGTGATACAGTGTATGTGGAAATGTCCCCGTTTTCTCTGGGAAAGAAGAAAGTCATAAAGCAGCAAGCATATTTATGCATATAAAAAAATAGCTGGAGAAACTTTAAAATGTCACTTGTAGTCATAGGTGAATGATGAATTTTTCTGGGTGTCTTCTATCCTCCAGGTCGACCCTATTCCATGTCGTGGTGGGGTGTCAATTCCCCTGACTAGAGAATTACCTGGAACTGGTTGAATCCTGCAAATGAAGCTGTAGTTCTTCTCCAGGACTGTCTCTCCGTTTAATTCTCTCCTGCTTTCTGAAAACCACTACCTCCTTTTGGCCTTTGATGCTGCCAAATGATGACAGGCTCATTTTCCCCAGCCCCATCACTATCTTGGTGATGTCCCTCACTTTCCCAGAGATGCTAGTGATCATTGTTGGTGTCATCCCCGGTCAACATCAGGATCTAGTGCTCACGTAGGGAAATTGGTTGCTCTCAGTTATCTCTTGGCTGGGTGGATGTGCGCTTACATCTTGTTTTGTTTTTCTTCTAGATCCAAGAGTTGAAAACTGGTTCCTTATGTCGTCACCGGGGCCGCAAACTATCATCCTGGGACTCTATGTCTATTTTGTCACTTCCCTAGGACCAAAGCTCATGGAAAATCGAAAACCCTTTGAGCTCAAGAAAGCAATGATCACGTACAATTTTTTCATCGTCCTCTTTTCTGTGTATATGTGTTATGAGGCAAGTGTCTTCAATATTCCTAATGAGAATTTTGCCTAAGTCTCCCTGTTTATTTGCCCTTGTAGCTCCTGTAACAGCCAAAAGAGTACCTCTTTAAAACTGAAGGAATTATAATGGAATAATCCCTTGATTCTGAAAGAAATCCTATATTGCAAAAAAGTAAAAAAGGGTTTTAAAAAATTAAAATAAATAAAAATTGAAAGAATTCTGAGAAAAAGAATTAAGGGATTATAGATAGCACCCTAGAGCAGTTACTTACCAAAAAGATTATCTATAAATACAAGCTATAGAATTCTTTAGAAGATAACAGTGTGGTCTCAGAGCCTTCCATGTTGTGAAAAAAGTAACATTAAGTTCAAGGATTTGCCTATAGGTATCCCATGCATCTATGAGCGAGTCCATAAATATTAATTTTGCAGAAACTCATACTCAGAGAAACTAATTTACCCAACATAACATCACCAGTTAAGTGGAGGACTGATATTTGGACCCACGTCTCTCTGACATCAGAGCTCATCCTGACTCTATAACAAGGTCTTAGCATCGTGGTTGAGAACTTTGGTTCCCACCTCTGAACAGCAACAAGATGGGCTATCTTGGTTTGGTTTAGCTGGGCTGTGGGAAGACAGAGAACTGAGGCTCATAAGAGGAGTAAGTCCCTTAATTGGCAGGAAATAAGATGGAGATCTTCCAGGACCCAAAGTAGACTCATGGATTCTCTCTCCCCCTCTGTTATTCGCATGCTTTAGCCACCCACATGCTTTTCTAAGGCTCCTTGATTTTCCTTGGCTTCTTCATCCCCTACTCCATACTTCTTCCCTCTGCAGTAGAACCTGTATGTCCTCATAACTGGGAATCAGGCACCTAACACAGCCTCTCTGTCTTCTGACACCACAGCCTCTGCACTTACATTTTTTACATTCTTCCAGCCTGAGTCCTGTCACATAGTCACCTGATCAGGTTGCCTTAAACTGCTCTGGCCTCATTTATCACAGTCCTTCCTGAAGTATGGACTTACTTTTCTTCCACTTTATTTCTAAAACTAATCCATGGGTCATGCTGGGTGTCCTTTCTGGAGGATAAGTCAACTGAAAGGAAAGGAGTCTTAGAAATGGGGAACAAAGAAAATCCATGCTTTTAGCATGTTGGATTTTTTTTTTTTTTTTGAGACTAGGTCTTGCTATGTTGCTCGTGGTAGTCCCAATCCCGCAGACTCAAGCAATCCCCAGCCTCAGCCTCCCAGGTATCTGGGATTACAGGCATGTGCCACCATGCCTGGCTGCTTTTTTCGAAAACAGGTCTCACTATGTTGCTCGAGGTAGTCTCAAACCCGTGAACTCAAGTGATCCCAAGCCTCTTGCCTCCCAGCACTTGGAACTACAGGTGCATGCCGCCATACATGGCTTTTTAGCATGCTTTGAGAGACAGACTTTGAGCTACTATATAACAGCAAGAAGAATGGAGCTAGGAACAAGCCAGAAGACAGGGGCTAGTTAGTCCTAGTTAGGCTATTATCCAAACACCTGATTTTGAGCAAGTCATTCGACCTTCCTGGGCCTTGGTGAGAATGGGACCAAACTATCTCCTGGGTCCCTTCATGTGCTATTGTGCTTAGGTTCTGTGACTTCTGACTGTGCCACTGACTGTGGTGTCTCCAATTCTATTTCTGAAATTTAGAAGGAATCCAACTATAATGATTCAGTTTTGATCCTGTTTTAGCAATGACAATGTAAAAGGTTAGAAATTTGAGAATTTCTGTCCTTATCACTTCCTAGTTGAGTTTCTTTTTCATTCAATCTTCTAATTGATGGCACATATATATTATTTTAAAACATTCTCCCACTACCTTATCACCCATGAACCATCACCTTAATCTCTTGTGCCCATCCCTCCCCTGATTTTAATCCCCTCCCCCTCTCTTGCTCTGTGCTTCTTGTATTCCAGTTTTAAAGCTTATTTCCTGCCAAATAAAAGTTATTACACTTTGTTCTTCATGACCTGAAGTATAGACACATATGTTAGCAGTTCCATATACCAACTGAAACTTAATACCTAAAGTTAATATCAAGGAAGCATTACATTCCACTCTCTCTATGAACAAAGACAGTCAAGCAACATGTCATTTCAAGAGCACACTTTGGAACATGTCTCACTGGGCAGAGCAGAATTCCATTTGGTGTACAGAGTAAACACTGCTGCAAGGGGAGTGCAGGTGCATAAGAATAAGGTGAGAGTACACCAAGGAACTCACATACCTTATTTTATAGCGATCGTGTGAATGTGTTAGTTAACTGCTGCCTGTCCAACACTAATAGAAACCAGTGAAGACTCCACAGAGAAGCCAAGTCTCACAGCTTCTCCTGTGTGGCATAAGTGGAGAATCAGTCCCCCAGTTTAAGGAAATGGACTTGGACTGTTTCTTGCATGGCTCCAAAGTGAATTTCAGCTCAGGAGAATTGAGGACACTCATGGACAGATCAGGATTTTGTGAAACAGAATGGTGGTTCTGTGCCATTTGAGGAAATTCAGAATTCAAAACTAATAGGCGAACCTTTGAACTCTCTAACACCAAGGGAGGACTCAGAATGAGTGAGTGACTAAATGAGAAGGTTATGTGTGTTTTCTATAAAATGTTTCTCTCCCTCATAAAATGTATCTCGTACTTTCCCCGATCTCAATCTTTCAAGATTTCCTAACTTGCTAACAGTGTGATTGAATCATGAATCAAGCGAAGCTCTGCTTTCAGGAAAGGATGGTATATTTTTAAATAACCTCTCTAAATAGTTATTCGCCTTTATTTCTTTTCACCATTAAAATAATCTGATACTATTTCATAAGTATTTGCTTTTAGAAGCTTGTTAGCATTTTAGCTTTGAAGGTAATTAAACATAGAAAATTAAAATGTCCTTCAATGACAGAAAGTAATGTAACCATTATATTGGGAAAGAAGACACTTGTGAGAATATCAGAGAACTAATCATAGTCATAACCCTAGATCTAGGCAAGTATTTAATAGATGAATTAGTACCATAGTGTTTCATTTTCAAATACTGTTTCAAAAGAGGATCCTCTGCCTTCAGACTGAAAGAATGTCTGTCAATATAATCTTTGAATTACACTTTGAGCTCAGTCACTGCAGGCCTTTTCTTCTCACCATTAGCCTAAGGTCACTTTGTGGGTGTGTTGGAATCAAGACCTGCCAGATTATACCCTTATTGTTAACATTTTCCTCTCTCATTTGTCTTGTGAATCCAAAGCAAAACGAATATAAGTCTTGTATTTAGTCAGTCTTGATTTTAAGAGCCACGGGCTGCTATATCATGGTACACCTACCCACCAAGGTCGGGATAAAACCCAGTTAGTGGAGACATCTTATGTTATGGATTTTTTGCTTGTCTATTTTTCACTAACTGGGAAAAATGGAAATTTTCTAAATAGACTGAATTTAGTCTTTTATCTCCCTAGAGCCTGCAAACATAAGCATGGCATATGCAGATGGACATAAGATAAACCACCTCACTTTTTTGCACTACCAGATGGCATACACTGTACTACTTGGTCTTTAAGCAAAACACATCCAGTATTTTGCTCTCCAGTTATATTAGAATAATCATCCCAAGAAATGGACATCTTAGTAGCAACACATTTCAGTAATATGTGCATTCTTGTTGCTTTAATATCAAGTAAGTTTCTCATTTGTAATTGCTTTAACGCACCTTTCCCTCTGTGCTGACTGCTGATTCAGCTAAGAATAAAGAGATATGATCAAAACTGCCTTTGTTGTAGCTGTTGAACAAATACTTCCTTCTTTAATATGCATATGCTCTCTTGCAGTTTGTGATGTCTGGCTGGGGTACTAGTTATTCATTTCGATGTGAAATTGTTGACTATTCACAGTCACCTACTGCGATGAGGGTAAGTGTCCCTTTGGAAAAACTCAAAATTCAAAACAAAGAGTAAAGCTTTTGAACTCTGTAAAACTGACTCAGGGCTCAGAATGAATGAGTGGCTAAATTAGCACATAGCAAAATGTTGTTATGTGTGTTGACAGAAAAGTTAAAAATTACCCAAAAAATCAAAGAAAGTCAGGTTAGCGTAGTTTTCTGTAGCACGTAAACTTAAAACAGACACAGAGCACTGTGTCTGTCAGTCATACTCCTTTAAGATGTGAAATGCTTTCAATTAATGAAAATTTCTAGAGCCAGGCATGGTGGCTCGTGCCTGTAAGCTTCAGCCTATGAAGTGGCTGGGGCTAGGGATTGCGGTTTGAGTCCCTCTCAGGGCAACACAGCAAGACCCATTCCCCCCAAAAAAGCTGGGTGTGGTGGCGTGTGCCTGTAATCCCAACTACCTGGGAAGCTGAGGCTGGGGATTGCTTGAGTCCATGTTACCCTGGGCAACTTAAACCTGCAGTTCCACGGGCAAAAATAGCGACACCTAGTCTCAAAAAAAAAAAAATCTAGCTGGTTCCTCAAAAATTAAAAACTAAATTACCCTATGATCCAGTAATTCCATATCTGGGTACATTCCCAAAAGAATTGAAAGTAGGTTGTCATGGAGATATTTATGTACTGTGTTCATAGCAGCATTATTCACAATAGCTGAAAAGTAGAGGCAACCCATGTGTCCATGGGCAGAGGAGTGGCGAAACAATATGTCCTTTATCATACAAGTGACTATTATTCAGCCTTAACATTAGGGAAGGAAATTCTGACACAAGCTACATGTGTGAGGCCACATGAAGGAAGCTTGAGTAACCAAATTAGTTGAGATGGCAGTTGTCTGAAGCCAGGGGGAAAGGAGATGATGAATGATTGTTTAGTCAATCATCTAAGTTTTGCAGGACGTAAAGGTCTATGGATGGATGGTGGTAGAGATTGCTCAAAAATCCCATGCCTTAGTGCCTCCCAACTCTATACCTTTAAGTAGTTAAGATGGTACATTTTAAGTTAACTAGATTTTGACAAAATTTAAAAAGAGAAAACTTTCTTTCAAAATCAAGTAAGTAAATTCACATCAATGTGTGTTTCTGCAGATGGCGCGCACCTGCTGGCTTTATTACTTCTCAAAATTTATTGAGCTGTTAGATACTGTGAGTATGTGGTCACCACACTTGGTAAATGTTTGATGTCGCAATGTCAACAATAAACTGCTTGAGTTCAGTTGTCTGATAACTTCTGTTATCTCTTCTCAGGCAGGCCTATGATTATCTTCTACCTTTTTTGTCTGTAATTCTAGAGAAGAGAGGGATAAACTTATTTTTCAGTCTTTTGCAAACTCAAAAGCTTTTTTTATATATCGGCCACCTGGTATGTAACTATCACAGACACTGTAAAACTGCTTGTTTATGTGGATGCTGACAGTTGTTTTGTGATAAGATTTCAGGAAGCAAAGAGCAGAGAACATTGTGATAGGATCTTTGGTTTATATGCCAGAGCACTGTGTCATTCATACTCCTTTTAGACGATAAATGCTTCAAAATGCAAAACTTTCCCCCGGGATTTATATCACTTCTGGAGTAGCAGCAATTTTGGTAATTTCAAAACCATTCTCCGCTGCCTTTCTGAAGTCTCTGCTTATTGGGTCCTCTCTCTTGCTGAGGATCATCTCTGAATTTGAAAAACATGCATCAAGGTTTCATCAGACCTTGAAAGATGCATGCCTCTGTTAGCAGAATTGCTTAGGAAAATGAATATTCAGTGTCCATTTGTGGCATGTGATCTTGGCTGTCTGTTGTCTGTTCTGGGTCTAAACTTTCTGGAGCTACATTTCTCCACATGCCTTGCCTTCTCAGCTGACTATGCATAATGTTAGTATTGGAAGGGAATGCAGTGAGCATGAAAGCCAGTGGTTGTCAAATTTTAGCACAGATGCCTTCTCCACCTTCAGAGTCCCTGATATAGTAGGCATTGGGTGGGTCTTAAGATTTGGAGGGGAGGTGAAGGGTGATCCCCGGGATTACAAAAATGTGAAATATATGCATTCTTTAAATTAAAAAAAAATAGCTGAATGTCTGACCATCAGGTGATAGGGAAAGCAAACTGGCATCAACCAGAACATCAAGACACTTGTGTTGTAAGAACAGACATGCTGACCTTTGCCCACTCCCTTGTAACTTCATAAATACCCTTGCCCTCTGCTGAAGAGCAGGACGGCAGTCTTTCAGACATGAATCTGCTGCCCTCCTCAATTTGTTGACAAATTAAACTACTTTCTTTCTCCTCAAAAAAAAAAAAAGAAAGAAAGAAAGAAAAGAAAGGCTTTGCATTTCTAGCAAATTCTCAGGTAATGTTATTGCTGTTGCTCCAGATTCCATACTTTGAGAACCTGTAATCTAAAGATTCTCAGAACTCATAGTACAGTAGAATTAATTTCACTGGGAGAAAAAGAACAAGAAACCTGAACCCTTCCTCCAGGATTTGGTGCCAGATGCCCTGGCATAGAGATGAGACATTGTTTGCAGCTGGGGTTGAAAACCATGAAACTAATCTAGAACCCTTAGTCTTGTAATAAATAGAAGACAAGAAGTTATTACCTACTTAGAGGAACGCTCTTACTGATGGCCACTAGGTCCCCAAATTGTTGGTTTATGGCTCTTTGTGTTATGCCCTGCTGCTCTCTTCCACATGTATAAGCAAATGACTTCTGGCTTCACTGTCTCTGCTTTGCATGTTCTCAGTTCCAGCTTCCATAAGGAAATTTTTGTTGCATCTGTGTCCTACACTAAACCACTTTTTTCCGATATCCTATGAATACTTCCATTTCTGCTTCTCAGTTTGAACCTAGACTGAGAAAACGAGCTCATCAATGGTGTATTCTAAATTTTAAATCTTTTCTTTTTTTGGACTATTTGATTCTGCTTTTGAGTATTGTTTAGAAAAAACATTTTCCTCACACATCTTTCACATGGACCCAAACTATTGGGTACATTCACTCCGGATAGTGCCTTCATTGCCTTTCTCACTTTCCTAGGCAGCCCTATCTGCTCTTCCTTCCTGTTTCCCAAATACACTCTCCACACCGCCCCTCTTCATCTTTTTAATAATTTGCTAGCTTTTGATTTGTTGCAGGTCCTTTTTCAGTTGGCTTCATCCTTGATCTAAACTAGTAGAGTGCATTAGAAAGCACTGTAGAATAATTTCTGTCCTAGGAGTGACTATTCTTTGTCTTTCTGTATGTTTCAAAATCCACTTGGGTATTTTTTTACCATTAACCTTTCTTTGAATCATTTTTTACTATATGCTTTACTTAATATCTTTAATTTTTTAATCTGCCTACAATTCCTTTTCACCTTTCTGTTGATTCTTCCACGAAGAGGCCTCATTCCTAGTTAGGTTCATCCAACCTGCTTAACTTTTGAGCTATCCCTTGGAGAATCAGCTGTTTCTGTAAGCATTCTATAAGACAACCCCTTCAAAGCAAATGATGTTGTGAAATAGTTTGCACTTTGCCAATATTTTTGTAGTACTAGATAAATTATGATATGATTTTATATGAACTTGATTTCTTTAAATGTTTTCAGATCTTTTTTGTTCTACGTAAGAAAAATAGCCAAGTGACTTTCCTGCATGTCTTCCATCATACCATCATGCCATGGACCTGGTGGTTTGGAGTCAAATTTGCTGCAGGTAGCCGAGGGAGAGCTGGGATCATGTGCAATAAATGATGACTTTTTTGTTTGTTGTAAACACAAATTGTATCCTTAATTATGAGTTAAAAGAAGCTCAAAATATCCAACTTCTGACCTTCTCACTACCTGGCACATCAATGTAGGACTCTTACCTAGATCCCTCTGCTACCCTTTCTTCTTCAGATATGTTGACTTTAGGGTACAGTCTTTACATGAATACTTTAGTTATTTTGTCTGGATTTTATTCTACTCCCATAAAGTTCTATTAAATGTCTTTGAGTAACTAATGAAAGCATAAGTGAAATGGTAAAGCTTTGGCTTTCTAGAAATATGGTTGGATATATTTTCCTTACTTGTTTCTAGGAAGTTAGAATGTTTGTCTCAAGTTATATGTCTTCTTTGCTTTCAAATTTCCAGTAATTAATTTACACCCTAACCCCAAACTCTTTAAAGTTTTATAAAATGACAGTTGCCTCAACTTCTTGGGGCATCCCAAGAATTACAAAATACAAGATATTTTATTTATTATTTTGGGTGAAATGTTTAAATGAAAAGCTTGGGGAACTGGCTCTTTTGTTTGGTTTTAGTTTTAGATTAGGTAATTTTGCCAATCATGACATTGTAAATAAGTGCTATTCCCAAGGTCACATTCTTACCTATTTATTTTCCTATGTCTTTGTTAATTTTTGGACAGTGTTTGATTTCTCCCCTTTGGTATAGTCCCTATAGTTCTCCCACCACCGTGGCATACATCCCAAGAGCATATTCTTATTTGAAAATTAGTTGGAAGATTTATTTACGTTAGCTTCTGAAACTTAAGAAGTCTACAAGTAGGACAAAACTTTACAATTTCTGTGGATAATTCCCCTCTCTGGCATTCTGACTCAGTAAGATTGAAAGAAAAGAAGAACGACAACTGAAGGACTCTTGCTTGAGCAGTAGACTTTCTAGGTGGGGTTAGGGGGACGTTGGCATCTACGTGTGCCGGAGCAACAGAGGCAGGAAGGAGTTGCCAGAGGGCTGTCCCTCCTGGAATCAACAGTCATTGCATTTAATAGTATATAAATTTTCTCCTTGCCCAAAATGGGCATTTGTTTGTTGAAGACTTTTAAAAAGTAAATACAGTTATTTTTTAAAAATGTATGTTAATGTGAAAAGGCTAGACATATAACAAGATAATCTCATTTGTATTCATTTCACAAATTGAGGTAGCTAGGTAATTTAATCTCCATTATTCTACTGTACTTTCTATAACTTTGCTTTCCTTCAGAGAAACACTGTGCCTCTCAGCTCTTTCAGTAGGGCTGTGTATTGATACCTTATTTGTATGCTGAAAAGCTACAAAATACCCAAAAAACCACTGATGAAACAGTTATGATTTCTCATGTATAGGTCATTGTGAAATGCAAATGGCATTAAGAAGCATTCAGTTTATCTTCACTGTGAAGTAACTAGGTTTCTAAATTATCAGAAATAGATGACTTTTCTATTTTTAAAATATGCTGTTTTTTAAAATGTTTAAAATATGCTAGAACAGGTGCTGTCACACCCATATACTTGATTTAGATCTCTTCCATGAGATTAGAATACTATAAAATGACACTGAAAACTAAGTACAAACAGGAAAAACACTGGATGCCAGTCCCCCCAAATTTAGAGACTCAGAGATTTTGACACAAAGTGGTTTCCCACTCCTTTATGATTTTCTGTACTTGCTAATTTTTTAGGTTGCATATCTGCTTGTTCTACAGAATACAGAAAAATATACTGTATTTGAGGAATAGAATCAAACATTTTCCTTATTTCTACTTTTTAGTCCATTTATACACTGGCTTGCAATGTTTTCAATAATGAAGATCTTAGTATCATGATAATGCTTCCATTGCAATGTTACCTTAATTTTGGATTTTTGAGCAGTGTATGGTGGATCCACTGGCTATTTTACAAGATGTAAATTGTAGAAAATAGGGTTTTCTCTCTCAGGTGTTCCATAGTTGGCATTTCTGTTCAGTCTCACATGTAGAATCTAGTGAAACGTGACAAACACAGCAAGAAGAACCAAGGTGTTTCCAGAAATGTGCTTTGGCATTGGCTTCCATTCCTAGAATGAAATGGTCCATTTTAAACTATTGTTTTAAAAACTGGAGCATAGCTGATTTCTATCTAGTATTTAATTTCCTGTTTGCCTGTTGTACTCCTCTGTGGCTAATAGCAATTCAGCTTTTCTTTTGATAATGAAAATGTTTTCGTAGCAGATTTTTATATTAATAGTGTATAACTCCCTTCTAGAGATACAAAGAGTTGTGATAATTACCCAGGTGATTCCTTTATTTTTTCCAAACCAAAAGGGTAAAGTGTGGCGGTACTCATTAGAATTCATTCTGAAATATTTGCTTTTTCAAACCTGTTATCATAAAAGAAAAAGGAAACTTAAAAAATACTACATTAAAAAGTTTACCAAAGAAGATATGAAAAGCATTATTCATTAAAATGTGATTGTTCTGTGAACATTAAAATAACTTATCTGAAAGTAATTACAGAGACAATAAGCAAGTCAATTTTATTTGATAGCTTATTTTAATCAGTAACCCTTCCCAGACTCTCTTAGCTACACTCATGCTTTGTTAAATTTCTGTCCATTGGTTCCTTGTTCCAGGATATTTAAATGGTGAAAGTTTCTTAGTGGAAAATAGATTTTCTTCTACCAAAAGACAGGGAGGATATCTTATGGAAAGGCTCTGATGTTTGTTAATATGTGAAATATAAAGTAACTAAATTAAAAGGTTACCAAACTGAAAAACTAACCTTTGATAGCTGACTGCAGAACGAGACACCAGTAGGGGAGGAGGTAGGGAAAAGAGAGAAGTGGAGAGACAGAAAGGTATAATGGTCTGTGGTGGTGGAGTGTGGGCAAGTTGGTGATGGATGCACTATGGTGGTGATACCTGATAGGGATACCCCAGTGCTACCTCAGTTAAAAATAAACTAATTAGTTATTTTAAAAAGTGACTGATGTGTATTTTCTAATTGTGAGACACACATGGATTTGCCCAGTATCTGACTTGTACCCACATTAAGCAGCTTGATTCCTAACTATAAGGAAAACCAACTCTTCTATACCCAAGAAAACCTATTTTCACACCACTGTCATTTATTTATTTATTTTAATTTCTTTGGAAAATAAGAACTACTTCAAATGTCAATAACAAAGTTATTACTAAGGTTTATTAGCTTAATTTCCTCTGACTTGAAATTTCGGATAATTTAAGGATTAGCTGAAAGTTGCTTTACGCTATTCAGGAGAGAGAAATTTATGAAACATTGTAGAGCATAAATGATACTTTGAGGGAAATATTTAGAATATCTAAAATTATTTAAAACAGGTTATTTTAAGGAAACACTTCAGTAGCGGTAGTCTTTAAGTATCTGGAATTGCTGCAATCATGAATGAAAGGTCATTGAAAAGTAGTTTCTACTCTGTAACAGTATTTGTTTATTAAGCATTCTTACTTCTTTTTTGCACAAATTAGGATTTCTTCCCTCAGGTTCCATCACCATAGTTACCCCATCGCTAGAGTACACATGGCACTGTTTCCTCCTCCTCCTTTCCTCCCTTCCCCCTCCTGACCATCTCAGATATGTGGTCTGCTTTGAAGGGTCAGTCTTACAGTTTGTCTGTTTGATCCTTTGCTTGGTTTATCTAGATTACACATACAAGCAAAACCACAAGCCATCCTCTAGATTCCACATATAAGTGAAATATACAAGTGAAACCAAACCACATGTAAGTGAAACCATATTCCACATACTAACAAACTACGTCATCCTTCACCTTCTGCTCACTTCACTTAGCACAGTCCTTTCCATTTCCATCCATGTTGTCTCCAATGACATGAGTTTCTACTTTTTGAATGCTGAGTAGTAGTCTATTATGTATCTATGCCACCTCTTCTTGATCCACTCTTCTATTCTGGGCACTTAGGAACCCAAATGCCCCCGAACAAATGAATGGGACAGAAAGTTGTGGTATATGTATACAATGGAACATTATTCATTAGTCAAAAAAGACAAACTTAGGTCATTTGCAGCAACATGGATGGAGCTAGAAGGAATCATGTTAGTGGAAATAAATCAGAAAGAAAAAGAGAAATACTGATGGTCTCACTTATGAGGGATATAGGAAAAACAAACAAACAAATGGACAGGAATAATTCAACAGAACTGAAGCTTAGAGCAAGAGAGGGGGAGGAGGGTAAAATTGCGGGAGGATGGACACAAGAGATTAAGATAGTTCTCAGGTGATAAGGTGGTGGGAGAACCTCAGGGTAGACAATGATGTAAAATATGTATGCATATATATATGTACAATCAATTACAAAATAAAATTATAAAAAATAAAAACAGTGTGAGTTTGAAAAACAAATTAATAGTGCTGCTATGAACATAAGAACATAGGTTTCCTTTCAAATTAGTGTTCTTGTGCTTTGTGTGTGCGTGTGTGTGCACGCGCACGCGCGCATGGTATTTGGAAAGACACATAGGATGAATTGCTGGACCTTAATTTAGATCCATTTTGGTCTTTCGAGGAATCTCCAGTCTTTCCGACCAATCTACATTCCCACCAACAGTGTAAAAGACTTCTTTTTTTCCCCACACCCTCTCCAGCACTAGTTGTTTATGTTATGTTTTTGATCTGGGACATTTTCACAGGTTTGAGATGGTATCTCATTGTGGTTTTGATTTGCATTTCTCTGGCAATAAGTGATGATAAGCATTACTTTCTTTCTGTTGGCCATCTGCACTTCTTTGGCGAAGGGCCTGTTTGATTGGGTTGATTGTTTTCTTTTGGTTAAGTTGAATAAGCTCTTTGTAGACCTCCTATTGCAATCCCTTAAGAAATGTATGGTGCGCAAATATTTTCTCCTTTTCAAAAGGGTGGCTTTTTGTTTTGGTCACTATCTCTTTTACAAAAGCTTTTGGTTTGAAATAGTCACAGTCTATTTTCTCCTTTGTTGTCCTAGCTGCTTAAGATGAACCTACAAAGATGTTTCTGAAGTTTATGTCATGGTGTCTGTAGCCTCTGTTTTCATTCTTGTATTTTATGTTTCAGGTCTTAGATCCAAGTTTCAGGTTTTCTATCCATTTTGAATTGACTTTGTGTACAGTTTTAGATAGTTGTCTAGTTTCATTCTTTCACATGTGGCAGCCCAATATTCCCATATTGAAAATTCATAAATTTTCAGCCATTTATTGAGAAGGCTTTACTTTTCCAGTATATAGACTTTTTGCTCCTTTGTCTTATAATAGTTGTCCATAAATATGTGGTTTTATTTCTAGGGGTTCAACTCTATTCCATTGGCCTGTGTGTCTGTTTTCATTCCAGTTACCATGCTTTTTAATTATTGTTGTTTTATAGTGTAGTTTGAATTCAGAAAATGTAATACTTCAATTAACCTTTTCTAGTCAAGAGAGCTTTCTGATGACTCCTTATGAATTCAGTCATTTTTGTTCTATCTCTATAAAGAATGTCATTGAGATTTTTATTGGAATTGCATTGAATGTACAAATTGCTTTGCGTAAGATGGGCATTTTGACAATGCTGATTCTCCCTATCCAAGAACAGGAAATACTTTTCCATTTGTTTGTATCTTCTATTTCTTTAACAATGTTTTATAGTTTTCCTTGGTTAGCTCCTTTACCCCCTTTATTAGATTTATTCTCAAGTGATATTAGTGGTAGTGGTGGTGAAACTGTAAATGGGATGGTTTTCTTAATTTCTTCTTCTATTTTGTTATTTCTATATAGGAAGACAATTGATTTTTGTGTGTTGATTTTGCAGTCAAATGCTCTACCACTGAGCTATACCCTTTGTGTGTTAATTTTGTATCCTGCCACTTTGCTGAACTGGTTTATTGTTTCACTTAGGTTTTCCATGGAGTCTTTTCTATGTGTTTATCACATCATCTGCAAATAATGATAGATAGCTTTATTTTTCTACCCCAATTTGCATTCTAATTATTGCATTCTCTTGCCTGATTGCTCTAGATAGGACTTCTAATACAACATTGAGTAGTAGTGGTGAGAGAGGTCATCCTTGTTTTGTATCAGATCTTGGTGGCAACCCTTACAGTTTTTCACCATTGAGAATGATACTAGCTCTGGGTTTGTCATATATGGCTTTTAATACATTAAGATATGATCCAAAATATGAAATGTTTCATGAATTTGTGTCACCCTTGTGCAGAGGCCATGTTAATCTTTTCTAGATATGTGCTGACAAAGCAAACGCTATAACTTTTATATTTTTCCCGAAACAATTTCATTACAAGTGATAAATTCATATTTTGCATTAAACTTAATAATTTACAGTATTTATGATTTTTGTTCTTCTACTATGACTAGTCCAAATTTATGAGGTTTTACTTTACTTCTGAAGTTAAGGAATAATGGAATAAAGAAAATAAATTGTTCCTAAGAAAAATTCAATTTCCAGGTGAACTTTACTAAGCTGAATAAGGTTATCTATAAAGAATGCAGATTCTTATGGATTATGCCTCTGAGGAAAGAGATGCTAGGGAAGATTTTCATTTTTTTATACCACAATGAACTGATTCACCTGTTACCTCTCCTACTGTACTACTTGTCCAGCTAATCACAATTGAAATGATCTTGCTTACATTCCTTCAGGATTCTTTGCTGCTTGTTTAAATTAAGGTGATCATTTGGAGATATGGTGAAATTAGAAGAAAATCAAAATAGGAGATTGTATTTTATTATAATCAAATGGAAGCAGTAAACAAAGATGTTTAACGATTAACAAATGTTCAGTTAGGAAAAACAAGAATTGATTAAAGAGAAAAGCAACAATTTTACTACCAAAATCTAATATGGCACTAAAGATATTTCTTGAAAATTATTGAGAGTAGAAAAAGTGAATTTCATGTGCAAGATTACTTATAATGATTTTATTCAAAATAGCCCAAATAGGAAATGGTGCAAATATCTTTCACTGGAAAAAGGACAAATTGTGATGCATTCCTATAAGTACTCTATAATAAGAAGGTAAATTATTAATATACATACATATAACATGTATGAAACGTAGAACATTGTGTTGATTGAAAGGAAGTTGAGAACAGAAGAGAATATCCTGTGTAATCTTATTTATATGAAGTTTAATAACAAGTAAAACTAAGTGTTGATGGTAGGAGTCAGAATAAAGGTTACATTGGAAGAGGTATTTTCTTGGATGAAGGACATGGAAATTTCATGTGGTGTTGCAAAGGTTCTATATCTTTAACTTGGTATATGTGAAAAAATTAATTTATACATTTAAGATGAATACATTTTGTGTACTTTATATCTGTTAACCCCTCACTAAATGTGAAGATAATTACTAAAATTCAGCAAAATATGTTATTTAAACAGTAACTCTATTTTGTTAAAGAAAATCCAAATCACATGCTTTATAGCTTAAGTAATAATAAAATAAGACTTGCTAGTTTATTATCTAGGATTTATAGCTTATATTTTACTAAATGTTATCCAGGTCTCTCTAAGTGTTATCCAGGTCTCTCTATTTTGATGATTAACATGACTGATGTTTCACTCTATTTTCCTACTAAGATTAAAGAAATTATGTTAAAATATACTTTGACAAAAATATACTCATTTTAGGAAACCCTGTTCCCATTATCCAACAATTTTATTTTCCAGGTGGTTTAGGAACCTTCCATGCTTTTCTAAATACAGCTGTCCATGTTGTCATGTATTCCTACTATGGACTGTGTGCATTGGGACCAGCCTACCAGAAGTATTTGTGGTGGAAAAAATATTTGACATCATTGCAGCTTGTAAGTAATTTTCCTTAAAACCAGATACAAAAGTGAAGTTATTTGCCTACTTTATGAGTGAGGGTACAAAGGAAAGGAAAAACATGTACAAAGCAATATATTCAGTGTCTGAACCCACATGAACTAGGGATAGATGCCTCTTCAAAGCTGGGCACTGTGGCTCGTGCCTGTAAGCTTCAGCCTATGAAGCAGCTGGGGCTTGAGTCCCGCTCAGGGCAACACAGTGAGACCTAGTCCCAAAAAATAGCCGGATGTGGTGGTGCATGCCTGTAATCCCAGCTACCTGGGTAGCTGAGGCTGGGGATTGCTTGAACTTATGGTACCACGGGCAACGGGAGCCTGAGGTTCCATGGGCAAAAATAGCGAGACCTAGACTCAGGAAAAAAAAAAAAGATAGATGCTTCTTCAAATGTGTGTTTGCAACCCCTTAACTACCACCAAATTGTCAAGAATCCTTTATCACAATTCACTGGGTCCCCTCTCTCTTTTGCTCCCATCCCTTCTCTCTGATAACCTTGATTCTATTGTCAGATTTCAAGGTTTTTGATTTGTTGTATCTGTTTCTTTGTTTTTTAAATATTTACTTATTTATTTATTTTGAGATTAGGTCTCACTATTTTTGCCTGTGGAACCTCAGGCTCATGTTACCTGGGGCACCATGGAGTCAAACAATCCCCAGCCTCAGCTTCCCAGGTAGCTGGGATTACAGGCACGTGCCACCACGCCCAGCTATTTTTTTGGGATTAGGTCTCGCTACATTGCCCTGGGCGGAAATTGAACTGTGATCACTGGTCCCTGCTGTGGCTTCCTAGGCTGTCGCTTACAGGCATGCCCCACTGTGCCCAGCTTCTTTTATATTCCACATGAGTGAATTCTTTTGATATTTGTCTTTGTTTCTCTACGTTATTTCACTCAGCATTATCCTCTCCAGTTCCATCCATGTGGTCTCAAGTAGCAAGGTTTCATCCATTTTCCTTTTTCATAGCTTCGTAGCATTCCATCATTTATATGTACCATATCTTTGTTCACTCATATGTTCGCTGGGTCCTTCATTTGTTTCTATAGCTTGACTGTTGTAAATAGTCCTGTAATGACATAGTGTTTTTATATTCCTAGCAGAGATATCATCAAATGGGACTACTGGAGCATATGGTAGATCTATTTTTAATATTTTGAGAAACTTCCATACTGTTTTCCATATGAACTAAGCCAGTTTCTCTTCCCACCAATAGTACAGGAGGGTTTCTTTTTTTACTCAACACCCTCACTGATACTGGTTTCTGTTCTTTTTTCATATGGACTATTATCACAGGTGTAGATATCTCTCCTTGTGCATTGACTTGTATTTCCCTCACAGGAAGTGGTGAGGAACATTTTTTCATTTGCCTGTTGGCCATCTGTGTGTATCTTCTTTATAGACGTGTCTATTCAGATCTCCTGTCCATTTTTTTGATTGAGTATGTATGAGTTCTTTTTTCCTTCCCTCTTTTTTTCACGAGTTTTTTATAAATATGAGTTTTTCGAAATATATGAGTTTTTTTTATAAATATATGAGATTGGGTATGTGTGAGTTCTTTATAAATCTTGGCTTTTAACCCTATGTTAGATATGTGGTGTGCAAATTGTCTTTCCATTCAATAGGCTATTGTATTTGTTTGAACAATAGTTCATTTTGCTGTGCAGAAGCCTTTAGTTTGATGCAGTACTATTTAGTTTTGCTTTTGTTTCCCTTGCTACAGTGGTTGAGTTCCCAAAAGCATCACTGTGGCTCATGTAGTAAGTTGTATTACCTCTTTTCTTCTTTGTATTTTATGGAGTCAGATTTTACATTCAAGTCTTAATTTTTCTTTCTATGTCATTTTGAATTTTTGTCAGGAATATCATTGGAAACAAATATATTTGTTTTCAACAAGATAAATAAATATGTTTAGGAGCCAAGAGATTTAGACAAATAAACCAACATATGCATCTTTAAACTATTTTATGCGTTTATACAAAATATAGTTGTGATTCAAATAGCCACACAAATATGTAACTACTAATAGGCATAACATGAAATTAGAAGTGAGAAATTCCATGTGCTGGATCTGACTGATCTAACAGAATATAATTTTGATGGGATTATGAGAACTTACTGTGTGCCTTTCTAATTCTGACATTTATGACCCTGCTTCTAATCCAGCTCATCAAAGTATTGCAAGAACTAAAGGTATAGAGTAGTTGTAGGCCAATAAATATGTATTATGTAAATTTGAATACTACACTCAAATAATGTTCAGAAGAACAAAGACACTCAGTTTTTTACCTACTAATACTGTCTAAGCATTAATCATAAAACTATATGGCATAATGGCATGTATTTTTTCTGAAGAATGACTTTGGCTTTGAGATGATAATTTGCTTTAAATTTTATAGTCTTCATTAAGAAAACTAACTCTACCATCCTATTTACAGCTTTACTGTCTATAATAAGTGTGTGTCATATTGCCAATAGCCCTTAGGGAAAGTGTGAATTTAGGTATAAAAAACCTGTTGAGACTTAATTTCTATTAAAGGCCTACAACTTGGTAAATGACATTTAACATATTCACATAATGTGCTTTCCTAGGTGAGAAATTGGTATTTTAATCAGCAAGGATGTTATACTGATATCTGAGTTAACCTTGTAAGTTATTTATCCAAAACTGACAATACTCTAGATGATTAATGAAAGGGTGACAAAATTATATTAATTCCTACTTTGAAATATTTTATAGTTGTGAAAATTATTTGAAACTTTTAAAGTAATTTTTCTGATTGTAAAGTTATATGAGCTCATTTCAGAGATTATTAGACACCTTGTTAAGGGAAATTAAAGAAAAATAAACACAATACCACCATTCAGAAATAATCAGTGTTTTTAAATTTTTTATCAGTTTGTTTATGCATTTATGTGTATGTCTTTTACATAACTTGCTTTATATTGCATATACAATTTAATATTAGGGCTTTTTTTATTTCGTAAATATAAAAACTTTTTAATAATGTGGAAAAAACATGTGGAGAGGAAAAATGATGGACATTTGTTTGTTATCATTTCAGATATCTCAATTACATACAAATACATCTGCATAGAATATTGATGACATTGCTTAGTTTCTGGTTTCATTTCCACATATGCAAAATGAGAGGAGTAATTTTGGCTACTACACAGACATGTCATGAAATGACCTTAAAATAATGTGAAGAAAATTCATGATGGTATTGAAAGAAACTGTGCAAACCTTAACTATATTTCTACTTGGGTAAAGTGTAGTTGCTATTTAATTTTTTTTTTTTGAGTCTAGGTCTTACTATGTTGCCCGGGGTAGTCCCGAACCCGTGGCCTCAAATGGTCCCCAGCCTCAGTCTCCCAGGCAACTGGGATTACAGGTGCCCACCACCACGCCCAGCTGCTTTTTTCGAGACCATGTCTCACTCTGTTGCCCAGGGTAGTCTTGAACCCATGAACTCAAGCAATCTCAGGCCTCTTGCCTCCCAGTGCTTGGCTTACAGGCATGTGCCATCACATCTGGCTTGGTATTTAATTTTCAATAGATTTTTACTTTTCTAAAATTTCCAAAGAATACATACCGCTTTTCATCAGAAGAGAGACATGCAAAAAATCTGGACACCAGCCTAGAAAGTGACCCTTTAGGACTGTGTGGAATGTTTGGACACAAAACCCTTTGGCATGATAAAGAGCTCACTCGTGCTGTCTCACTCCTTACACATTCCTGTTGTTATTGGCAGAAAAAAATATTTTTATCTATGATAGTGGTGGGCAGAGAGCAAATGCGAGGACTCAGATGTCCTTTGGCTCCAATTAAGTGACAGGGACTCTTAAATAGAATGTGTTTATTTCCCCTAATATAGAAACACCTGTTATCACAACAGGATGATGTATATAAAATCAAAAGTGTCCTCACAGGGTAGCTTTCTTACCTTAAGGCAGTGGTCTTTGTGTGTTTCTCCAGAGTCAGGGGCTCAGCTCACCAGTATGCATCTGATCGTTCTCTAAGCATGAGAGTGCTACTGCACAGTTCCAGCACTTTGAAATAGAGAGCCCAGCATGGTACAGTTTGGCAGGACTGATTTTTGCTTGCGGATTTCCATCTGAATTTTTACACTGTTCTGCCTACTCTCACCCCCATGGAGGCCAGACTGAAAGATAAAATTCCCTCTCTAACAGTGGTAGCCTACATGTGGTTGGGGAGTCCATAAACATAAGCAGGCAAGGAATGCATTCAATAATTGCTCCATTGTTACTTTTCAAATCTGAATGATTTTTTTTTCATTCTTTCATCTTTTAGATCCAGTTCATTATCGTCACCATCCACATAGGCCAGTTCTTTTTCATGGAGGATTGCAAGTACCAGTTTCCAGTCTTTCTGTACATCATTATGAGTTACGGGTGCATCTTTCTGCTGCTCTTTCTCCATTTTTGGTACCGTGCTTATACCAAAGGTCAGAGGCTGCCCAAAACTGTGAAAAATGGAATCAGCAAAAACAAAGGTCACTGAAATTCAAGCACCATATGAATCTATGAATGAGACTGATACCTTCTCTTCCTTGACAATCAGGAGCTATTTCCACAAAGCAGTGCATTTTGTATATTTTTCAAAACCAAAAACCTTGTATTTTTATGATAAGTTATTGGGGTTTCTGATATTTGAGAGTCCAGAGCTCCTAGATAACAAAGTCTTCTAATTATTAGATCCGAGAGCAGTCAATTGTCTTAGACCAACATTAAGGGGTTTGTTTAATACATTTTATTACAATGAAAGGAGGATGTGAAACATTTTAGTACTCTTCGAGGAAGTCTGGTATAGATGAAAAATATCTCTAGATATTTTGAGCACCGACAGAGATCCATGCAGTACAATAGATTCCTTCTGCCAAATCTGGAAACTTCTAACTTTGGACTGTGGCTTATTGCTATTCACCACATTCAGAAGATACCATATTTCCTCTAAAGTTAATTTCCCAGTCTGAAGGGCTAGCACAAGTGAAATTAGGTTTTTGATAAACTATCATTAAAAATTATTTTTAGTAATTTTTAATGATCTCTAGCACTGCTGCCACCAGTTGTACTGTTAAGAATTCCTCACAAGGCTTTTGTTGTATAAACTGTTTAAAAGTAACATTCCTTTTAGTTAGTACTTGGATTAATACTTGATGCACTTGACATGAAGGTTAAGTTAATATTTAGAAAACAAGGTGACTTTTTTCTAATGGCTTAATGAACACTTGGTTAACACTGGTTTGCCACTAAATTTACATATATGTGGAAAGAAGGAAATTTCTTAATGGAAAAAGTACTCTAGGTCAGTTGGAAAACTTACTGTTTTAATGGCACTTTCTCAGCTGTCAGGGTTTAAATGATTTCTTTGGTTAAATATACATCAGTTTGGATGTAAGTGTTCGTATCACTAGCACCTTGCAGGTTCTCTATAGCTCATAAAGGATTATGAACCATCCAGTGCTCCAGAGTTGAGTCTACAGTTTCCAGAATGTCTTGGGTACAGTAGAAGGCAAATGGTAGCACAGAGATGATCCAGGGAAGATTTGCTTGCATAGAGGTCTCTCTCAATAAAGACAAAGACAAAACCACTGCATACTTGTTATTGCTACAGGCACACCAGGTGAAGGAGTATCTTTCAGAATTATGAATTCATTAACAAACCAGATTTCTTTATTTTTCGTACTTAGAAATATGTAGTAAAGGACTGAAATTCATTTTGCAAAGGATGAATTTCTTTGTTACTGTTTTCTGTCTTCTTTCATTCTCATATTTTCTTGTTGGAAAATCAAAACTGTGGTTATACAGTTTTGTTCATGAAATGGCAACATTTGAAATTTTCTGAATTTTTCCTCATTGTTATTTTCTCTCAATGTTAAAGGATGACTCAAGCTTATATGACTTTCAACTAGTATGTATGGTCCCCAGTGACTGAACACCTGGTGATGCTCATTCTATCACAAAACTTGAAATTTACTCACTACAAACTCTTATTCTGGTGCCTTCTCCCAAGTTGCTACCTATACCACAGCCTTTTCTCTTCATATTTACAGTGCAAAGATTATTTGCTTCATTGACTCTTAGTGATTTCACTAGCTTATTGTAAGAAATGATGGTTGATAAGTGGATGGATTTTTTAAATGGTAAAGCAGAACTAAGAAATAGTTTTACTTTATTTCTCTGAGGGGGCGTCAAGGTTCTGTCAGTGTATTCTTGCTTCAAATCCAGCCTGAGAAGCTATGGTATGTACTGTTATGTGTACACACAATTCCCAAAGATGCAAATAGGGTAAAGACCAAAAGAAAGCAGAAAGAACAGAAAAATAGGAGTTTGATTTCTTTTCTTATGTATTTTTCAGCCTTAATTGTACAACCTCTTTTCACTTCCCTGTGGCCTTTAAAATGTTTGCCTTGCAAAAAAAATGTTTGACTTGTCTGAATTAATAGCAATGTGTAATGAAACCACATTCTAAATGCTATGAAATCATAGTTAGCAAATGTATCTTCCGACTACACAGTAGATCATAATGAATATCACAGAATGTGGGATTTACAGTGATAATGTTTTATTAAAGGTTCTGTGGGTCATGTAGAGTTTCTGCTGGGATTTCACCCCACTTTTCAGCACTTCGTTGCCTGTGGGTTTGCTTTCCCAATAAATAATAAGCCCAGTTATAATATCTGGTTTATCACATGAAGCTCTTTGAATCCCTGAGAACCTATATCTATATTAAAAATAAATACAGCTATAACATTTTAATGATCTACAGAACATTGCCACTTTATAATCTTAATTGAGTAGACCACATTGTTGCTTAAATTATAAAATTGTAATTTAACATTTCCTCATCTTTTATTTCGGTTAAGTTTTCAAAGACTAGAAAACACTGAATATTGTCAAGAGTTTGGGTTTTTTTTCTCTGTGCATCATAATAAATTTGTGGTATTATATGTGTGTATATGTGTCTATCCTTCATTTCAGAATCTAGCATATGTTTGTATGTGTAGTGGTACTCCTTAGACCAAAAGCATTTTGCACCTTTGTTGTATTCTTGCTATGTTCAAGCATGGTACTAACTATTGGAATGATACAAAGATGCCTATGACATAGGGGGACCTCCTGAAGCTTACAGACTGGCAGAAAAAATTGTTACTGGGTCAAATATGGAACATAGGAGTTGAAAGCCCTGTCACTTCAAGCAGGCATGAGTTGTGCGTTTAAGCTGCACTGAATTTCAAAAGGGCAGTAGGTTTGTGGCATGGCGTTGGAGTGAGAAGAAATAACAAAGACCCCAGGGGAAGGAAAATTTAGGAAATGACCGCTAGACCAAGTTAGATTCTGGTTTCCAGGAGGTGATACGAAGAGATGAGGCGAGAAAGGAAGGAGCGTTCTGATCCTGGGGATGCACTGCTGCAACCCATAGGCCTGACTCTCCAGGCAAAGAGAACATTCAGCTGCTTTTGATGAGAGATAAGGAGCAAGTGATCCCTTAAGAAGAATCATGTGTTGGAGACAATAACCAAAGCAAAAAGACACCTAACTGAGAAAATTTTTTGCTCTCCTTACAAGTGATAAGGGTCGGATATCAAAGATCCACAAAGAGGCTGGGAATGGTGGCGCATGCCTGTAAGCGGCAGTCTAGGAAGCAGCAGTTGGAACCGGGGATCGCAGTTCGGGTCCTGCTTGGGGCAACATAGCGAGACCTAGTTCCAAAAAAATAGCTAGATGTGGTGGCGCGTGCCTGTAATTCCACCTACCTGGGAGGCTGAGGCTGGGGATCGCTTGAATCTGTGGGTTTGGGATGAACCCAGGCAACATAGTAAGACCTAGTCTCAAAAAATGAACAAAAATGGGGAGAAGAGCTAAAAAGACATTTCTCCAAAGAGGAAATATAAATGGTCAACGGGCATATGAAAAAATGTTCAACATCACTAATAATCAGGGAAGTGAAAATCAAAATCACAATGAGATACCATCTTACACCAGTAAGAATGGTCCATACCAAAAAAAGGGGCAACAGCAAGTGCTGGCATGCATGTGGAGAAAAAGGAACATTTTCCCACTGCTGGTGGGGATGTAAACTGGTCCAGCCATTATGGAAAGCTGTGCGGAAGATCCACAAACTACTGAACATGGAACTACCATTTGATCCAGCAATCCCACTACTTGGAATCTACACAAAAGAGACCAAAACACTAGCTCAAACAAACACCTATGCTCATATGTTTATAGCATCACTATTTAGAATAGCCAGAACATGGAAACAACCCAAACGCCCCCAAACAGACAAATGGATCTGAAAGTTATGGTATATGTACATAATGGAATATTATTCCACAGTCAAAAAAGACAAATTTGATGCCATTATGATAACATGGACGGATCTAGAAGGAATCATGTTAGTGGAAATAAGACAATAAAAAAGAAATACTGGATGATCTGACCTATATGCAGGATACAGGGAAAGCAAACAAAAGAACCAATAAAACTTAAAACCAACAAACTGTCAGCAGAACTAAGCATAGAGCAAGGGAGGGGGAGGGGAGGTAAATCAGGGGACGATGTATTATAGATTATTTAAGATGATGGTTTACAGGTGACAAGGTGGTAGGAGAACCTTGGGGTGTACAATGATGTTAAAAAATATACGCATGTCAATCAAAAAAGGAAAAAGAGTCACATGGAGTGGCTTGGGGGGCATTAGATAGAAAGCTGAGAATGAGGTAAAGAAGGCTGGAGTGTGAGCTTACTATGGCAGAGTAAAATCTGGTAACTGACCAAGGATGGGATATGTTCCTGGGGCCTGAGAAGCAGTGTAATGATGAATCTGAGCTGTGAATTTTGGCTCTTAGATGCCAGGCAATCTGGAGGAAAAAAGAAACAAAATAGTTAATCTCAGCAATAGCATCTTCAACTGCAAAATGACAGTAGTCTGAGTTGCCTTTGTTGGAGTTTTGTATGGCTTAAGTAAGATAAAGTACTTAAAAGTCCTTTGTAGCGATGTAAAAATATCAAATACTGTAGGGTAAATGAGTTTTCAAGGTTTTCCATATCCTTCTGCCATTAGCCCCTATGACTAGCATCTGTGGAATTGTGCCTTCTCATGATTGTGCTTACCTGGTGCAATGGGTAGGCACACCTGAGCCTAGGAAGAAGGGGATAAAAGGGCAGTGACATCACCCTGGGAAAGGAGAGCACCAGGAGAACACAAAGAGAACCCAGAGAAAACCCAGAGAATGAATGTGAAGATTCTTGGGAGATTGGGGGACTCGCCTGCCTAAGTTACCTGCTTGCCACACACTTGGTTGTACCTCTCTTCCTGGTATGCTTGTGTATCTGGTTCCCTGGTACCTGGTTCCCTGAGAGCATTAAAGCCTGTAAAATCTACCAACGGCTCTGACATTCATCTGCTAGAACTGATGATGAACCTACCTGGATTGGCATGTGCAAAACACATACACGGAGTACAGCCTTATCACATTTGAGCGGTTTTACTTCTCTCTGAAGATGTGACCCCAAAATGGGCAGTGCTAAAGTTTAGGCTTTGCTGCCATCAGCTGTGTCTGAAAAACACAGAGGTAAAAGATGGTCCAAACCAGAAAAGGGCACACCCTTCTTTTACTTTGTTGCGAATTCTGGGTGGGGGAAGAAAAAATGAAGTACCAAGAGGGTGTGAGAGGGAACTGGCACTCTGGTTTGGAGGAGGGGAAGAGAAAGGTGGCAGGCACTGACTTTTGGGAAGGAGAGAGGAGGTGAGTTTGGAGATCTTGGAGGTTTTGGCTCCTGGAGGAAAAGGACCCAGAAACTGAGTCTTCTGGGTCTCTCCCAGCATTCCAGGCCCTGAAGGGGTCAGGAGATATGTGAAGGCGGAGGAGAGGTACCCCTGATGAAGTGCTGAGCGATGGTGCAACCGGATCGACCTGAACTGCACCTAGTATTGGGGGGATTCACCTGATGCTGATTGGAGTGACGGAGGATCAAAGGACAGGGATGTCATAATGTGCTGATTTCAAACTGAGATACACTAACACTGAGGTAAACCCTACGCAGCTCCCCAAGAAGCAGAAGTGGGGTTCCTTTCTGTTTGGGATACTTGGGAGGGTGTGGGCTATTCGGCTCTTCTAGTTTGTTTTTCCCTTTTCTGTGAATAAACCTCTAGGTTTACCCTGATTGCTAAGGTTTGATCTCTGGGCAGCTGCTAGTGTGCAGGTGGGAGAACCCTCAATAACAAACATTAAAAACAGGGTCATCCCCTACCCGGGTAACATCTCCACCCCAGGTTAGAGCAAGGTATTTGTGACTTCTCAGAAGGTGGGGATAAAAGTGCCTCTGGATGTTTATAGCAGAAGCAACCACAATGCAACAGGCTGCCTGTAAATCCTGTTATGCCAGGCTGCCGCAGGGAGAAGGACAGCGGCTCTTTTATGTGGCTGGCTGGGTGTGGTCATGGCTTACTGCTGATACCTGGTATTCAGTCAGGCTATTCATGCATCTGTCGAAACCTCTGGACAACACTCTTAACCTTTCAAAGAACATGAGTGCCTTTTTAAAAACTGCATTATTATGAAAATATTACAGTACTGTGTATACATTCTAGGGCCCACAGGATTCAATTAATTAAATAGAACCAAACCGTAAGAATAAAGATCAGGGTTAGAATTAATCAGACTCGGCTGGGCATGATGGCGCATGCCTAGGAAGCCGCGTCCCAAAGCAGAGATCACAGTTCGAGTCCTGCCAGGGGCACGTAGAGAGATCTAGTTCCAAAAAAATATAGCTGGGAGTGGTGGCATGCATCTGGAATCCCAGTTACCTGAAAAGCTGAGGCTGGGGATTGCTTGAGTCTGTGATACCCAGGGCAACGTGAGCCTGCAGTTCCATGGGCAAAAATAGCGAGACCTAGTCTCAAAAAAAGAAAGAAAGAAATTAAGTGGACTGTAAAAAATAGAAGTTCTGTTTCTTGGAGTCATGAGTTGTGAACTAAGAACCATATTTGACATATAGAGGTAAAATTTCATTTAATACTTACCATGAGTTTGATTTTATTCTTTCCATTTTATTGAAATATGTCACCAAGTTCTCACATTTTGGGGAGGTTCTTTGAATCAGCATTTAAGTATAGGACTACTGACTCAGAACTCAATGCAGTCTCTTTTCGTTTCGTTTCTGTTAGTTGATAGCCCTGTGGTATCATGTGGACAGATTGCTTACATTACATACTCTTCTATCTATTTTCCCCACCTGTGTGTTGTAGACTCCTCCAGCTTTCCTTCTTAAACCATTTTGCAAAGTGAATCAAGATAAATGCTTCCCACAATTCCCTTACCATTTGCAAGAGTCATTGCAGTTGCCAAGAGAGGAGCTTTAAGACACGATTTTAAGAATATGAATCAATTTCCTACCTACAGGCAAAGTAGCTTAGCAGGGCAATGTCTCATTTAAAGCACATTCCTTTGTCATTGTTTACTTCTTTCACTAGAGAGCACTCTGTATAAAACTGCAATCTATTTTGTCCTAGTCAGTGGAAAGAATTCATTTAAAGGGGTAGCATCTGATATCTGTCCCTGGCTGGAGGAGAGAAGGCAGTGTGAGTAGCCCACAGCATGTACTGGAACTGGGTGGTGGTAGTGGAGGGGTGCTGGGGTTTAGTGATGGTAGTGAAGTTGTGACTCCAACATGGATAGTGTTAAAATTTAGGCACTACCATTAGCTGTGTCTAAAAAACACAGAGGCCTAAACCTGTAAGGGTACTTCCCTTCCCTCTTTTACTTGGTTGCAAATCTTTTTTTTTTTTTTTTCAGGCTAGGTCTCACTGTGTTGCCTGGGGAACTGCAGACTCTCGTTCCCGGGGGTTTCCCAGACTCAAGTGATCCCCAGCCTCAGCCTCCCAGGTAGCTGGGATTACAGGCACACACTACCACACCGAGCTATTTTTTGAGACTAGGTCTTGCTATGTTGCCCCGGGTGGGTCTCAAACCCACGAACTCAAGTGATTCCCAGTCTCAGCCTCCTGTCTAGGCTGGGATTAAAGCCGTGTGCCACTATGGCTGGCATTGTTGCAAATCTTAAGCAGACCTGGTGAATATGGGAAACTAGCACCCTTGGCTGTTGTTTCAAGGCCCAGGTGGGGAAGAGAAAATGAATCACCAAGAGCGTATGTGAGAGGAAATTGGAGCCTCTGGTCTTCAGGAGGGGAAGGGGGAAAAAAAAGACAAGAAAAAGGATATATATTTTTTTTAAAGGAGCAGAGAATGGGGGACAGAGAATGGGGCAACATGAGCCTGCGGTTCCACAGGCAAAAATAGCGAGATAGCCTCAAAAAAAAAAAATGATCATGCAAGATTGGTCATAACTAACCAGTTGGTTATCCTAGAATGGTTTGCATAAATATCTAAACTTAATATAAAAATGACTTTTCTTATCTGTGATTTACCACGAGATTGCTTTTTTTCTGCAGAGGTTTTTGTTGTCGTTCCTAAATAGGCACTAATACTCCAGGGTTATACGACTGTTACCCAGAGAGTTTCCAAAGCCTTCCAGCTCTTTGAAGCTGTTTCGTGGTGGGCCTGAAGTTGAGGTTCAAACTCATTATACCAGCACCCTCAGAAAAGACCCTTGAGGAACCCAGCCTTGCCCTCAGTTAACTAATATTCATTTACATCATCACATTCTCAGCCAAGGAGGTCTCGGTCACTGTTTTCTGGAAATGTAGCCCATGTTGAGATATGATCTAGTCATGAAACGACACTGCACTTGAGCAACCAAGATCCTCCTCCATGTTCCACTTGCTTTCCCTTCTACCTGTCCAAATACCATTGTTGGAAGCCATGGGTGGGAAAAGAAAAAGAATGGGCTGGGCAAAAGAGATTGAGACCTGAGACAAGAGGCAGACTCACATTGATATCGGATTGAAAGAGCAGAAACTGCTAACCAACAAACCACAAGAAAAAACTCTTAAATGTGGCTTCTGCCTTCCAGGTTCCCTCATCCGCATAGCAGTTATCACTCAAAAGCAGTTTAAACAACAGGGTTTTATTAACAAGGGAAATTAACCATGAAAACAAAAAGTCCTTAAAGCCACCAGTGCCAGTTATCTTACCCCAGTCATCATTTTCAGTCCCAAAGGTCTCAAAGACACATGTCCAAGATGGTACCGTTTTGTCCTTCCATACCTGAGGCAGGTACTCTGCAAAGTTCTGTCTTTCTCTGGCATCTTCTCTTTGCTTCTTCTCCAGTGTTCCGTGTTGCTCTGCTTCTCCAAGGCTCTTCAGATTTCTTCCACAATTGCTGATGCACAAATCAGCTTTCCAAATCCCTGGCCACCTCCAGGTACCAGCTCACCATGCCACCTTGCTGTGGTGCCACACTCTCCACACCTGCTACTCTTCTGCCGGTCACCATGACTCCTTGCCACCTCCAGCTTACTCTTCCAAGTGGCTTACCCTGGCCAGGTCATGTGGACCTATTCTCTTAGTTCACCATTCTTGTCTCCTTATTCTTTTCCATTTTATTTGCTCCTTCCTTTTATCTGCCTTTTGGAGCTTCTTGCTTCTTCTCGCAGGTCTTTCTCTCAGACCCCACCCACCAGGGCATTTTGGCTCCAATTCAATTTTTCAACTGCATCACTACCCTGTATCAATATCATAAATCAGGACTCAGTGATCATGAACTGAATCCTTTATTATGGGCTTAGGGTCCCCTTATATACCTTGGCAAAGGAATGACTACAATGAAAGTCATAAGGAAAAAACCCAGGATCTAGTGGTATATAGCACGTGGGGTAGGAGGATGGGGGATTCATTACCTGACAGGAAAAAATACCTGTGGGGGTAAACACCTTTATCTTTCAGGGACATGTCTCCCTGGTGGGATATTTCTAGGAGGTTAGGAGGCTGACATCCCAGAAAAGAGACTTGCCTGTAACCATCTCTAGTGTGCCAGAGATGGAGGAGAATAGATCAAGGTGTTCCTTTATCTAAGGCATATCTCTTTATCTATTATCAGTACTCCACATGCCGTCAATCCTATGAAACCCCTAACTCCTTTAAGAAAAGGGAGGAACATTTGGAAGCCATCCCTCGGCTTCCTATGATTTGAGGAATTAAGTTCTTTGCCATGAATATTTTGACTTAGTCTGGTCAACTGATACCCACCTAGTGATGAATCTTTTGCATAGGGCAACAAGACCTGTGTTTTAGTCACTTTTTCTTTGCCTAATTCATTGCCGTATGCTTGCACAATTCATTTTTCAGTTTTGTTGAGGTGTAATTGATAAAAAGGAACTGTGTTAGAGAGTAGTTTGAGTAACTGGAGGGGGTTGGGGGGAGAGGGAAGGGGAGGAGGGTGATACAGAGAGGGCCATAAAAGAACTCATAACTATACAAATATGACCAATGTTGTATGAAAATAAAAAAAAATAAAAAACAGGACCAGCGTACCTTTAAGGTGTGCAATTGAAGTTTTGTATACATTGGAAAATGGTTGCCACAGCCATTAACATATCATCCGGAAGGAGTGGACATTTGTTTCTTACTTCTGGACACTGAAAGAGTGGATGAAACTCTTTATTTGCCTCATTTGTTAAATCAATCCCATTATTGCTGTTACCTGGACCTCAGTGGTCTTGCAGTTGTGTTCCGGGGTGAAAACCCATAGTGATCTGTCTCTACTGGCTACTGTCCTTGACCTGCTATAGGACCCCTTCCCCCCATAGCACTGAGTGATGACTAACCCCAGGGGGGGGAGCCCTGGCAGCTGTAATGTCCCATCTGCATAGCTATTAACACAAGCAGCATCCTTTTCCTGTCCGGCAGTCTGCTTTAATATTCTTGGTTATTTTCCAAAATGGTCCTGGCATCCTTTCTCTGAAACAAAATGCTTGCTTGACCATCTCACTCATGTTTTTATAGCTTTAGGTATCAGTTATTTTTCATATCTCCTGTGAAGTACTCCAAATGTATCATTGGCTTTGACATGAGGGAAGGAAAATATTACCTCTGCTCATCCACCCTCCATTTTCCTATCTAAATGGACAGATGAGTTGAAGTTAGTTTCCGCAGGTAGAACACAAGTGTCTTTGAGGCCCCTGCAGACTTTTGACTCTGAGAGGCTTCACTAGATAGGCTCTCATCCTCATCTCCTAACACCCAATGCCAGTTCAGTCACATATTATTGGCTACTTCATCTCTTCTATGCCCGTCCTTTGCTCGTGTTTCTATTAATGCCTGTTAAAAGACAGACTGAGACATATTAAAATGCTAAGGGCTACTTGAGTGAAATTAAATAGCCAGGGAACAGCCACACTGAAAGTAGTCAGAAACTCTGCAGATGGGAGGAAGGGTGGGGAAGTAACTTAGAGAAATGAAGAAACAAAGAAAGGAAGTGATTGGCTACACTTCAAGGCACTTGACTGTTTATCAGTGGTTGTCCTCAGCATTTTTGATTTTGTATCACTGAAGTACCTGCAGGTTTAGATTTTGTTTTGGTTGGTAGTCACTACAGCCCACCAGATAGGTGTCTCTGTGCTTTGTTTATTTAATCAGACTTTGCATTTTTTAAGAAAAGGTTCTTGTTACGTTTACATAGCAATATTTTGCTTTTTCATTTTCAAATGAGATATTTACATTGAAAACCTTTAAATTTTTTTTATCTCTTCCTTTTTGCTACTTTTTCTAGATTTTTAATCTACACACACACACACACACACACACACACACACACACACACACACAAAACCCAGGGAGAAACACCCTTAGGATGGCTATAGTGAATAGCAAGTGTCAGGGAGGATTACAGAAATTGAAACCCTGTGCTCTGCGAGCAAGCACTGGGAAGATGGTACAGTCACTCTAAAAAGTATTATCAATCTCCTCTAGCTCCTCAAAAATTTAAAAATGGAATTACAAGTCCAGTAGGGGGTATATAATCAAATAGTTGGAGGCAGGGACATTAAACGATACTCATATATGTTGTTCATAGCAACATTATTCATCAAGTCAAAAGGTTGAAACAGTCCAAGTATACATCAACAGAGGAGTAGACAAACATAATGTGTGCTTGCTTCAGGGAATTGTATTCAGCCTTAAAAAGGAAGGAAGTTCTGACACCTGCTGTAACATAGATGCAACTTGAGCACATTGTGCTAAGTAAGTCAGTTACAAAAAGACAAATAGTGTGTGATTTCATGCATATATGAGGCCCCTACTTTGTCAAATTCGTATAGACAGGATGTACAGAGTGGCTGCCAAGGGGTGGGAGCAAGGGAGGAGAGAGAGTTCTAGTAGGTAGCATTTCTGTTTCCCAAGATGAGTTCTAGAGATTTGTTGAATAACAATGTGAATGTCCTTTCCACAGCAGAGCTTAACTCTTAAGATTGAAAAGGTGGTACTTCCTATGTCACTCTTTCTCTTTTGAGCTTGCTCTCTTTTAGACTGGGTACCATATGCCAGCTTTGTAAAAGAATTTGGGAGGATCTTAAAAATCATTCTAGAGCTCTTGTATGTAACATGTGACTTCTGTTTATTTTAAGGAATTGTTCAGGCTTCACTCTGGCCTATTCTTCCCTCCCATTTTTGCTGGGGGTAAGGGTTTATCCCCTTTTTAATTTTTGTACTAAGGGTTCTCCCACCTGCACTCAATCAGCTGCCCAGAGATCAAACCTTAGCAATCAGGGTAAACCTAGAGAAAAGGGAAAAACAAACTGGAAGAGTCGAATAGCCCACATACTCCCAAGTATCCCAAACAGAAAGGAACCCCACTTCTGCTCCTTGGGGAGCTGCGTGGTTTATCTCAGTCCAAAATTGCCAAGTTATAGCCTTTTCTTTTGGTCTTCCATCACTCCAGTCAGCATCAGGTGAATCTCTCCAATGCGAGGTTCAGCTCAGGTCTGTCCGGGTTGCACAGTGGCTCACGGTTGCCTCTCCTCCACTTTCACACAGCTCCCAACCCTTCAGGGCCCAAACACCAGGACAGACCCAGATGACTCAGTTTCTGGGTCCTTTTCCTTCAGGAGTCAAAACCTCCAAGATCTCCTGACTCGCCTCCACTGTTCTTCCCAAAAAGTTTGTCTCTCCCTCTTTTTGTTTTCCCTGAAAACCAGAGGCTCCAATTTCCCTTCACACACCCTCCTGACAATCCATTTTCTCTTCCTCACCCAGGATTTACAACAAAGTAAAAGAAGGAAGCACCCTCATCCGGCCTAGGCCAGTCTCAACGTCTGTGTTTTTCAGACACAGCTAGCTAATGGCAGCAATGCCTAAATTTTATAAACAAATGACATTGCCCATATTGGGGTCACAGCTTTGCCATTAGCTATCACTATGACCATTCCCATCTCCCATAGAGTGCTGGAGCCCTTCCATCCCACACTCACCGTTACCACTGCTCTCTTTTCCATTTCAGCCATTTCCAGGAGTGGGGCAGGTCAGTCTTTAGCAGTGCCACCTCTAAGGGTGACAAAAGGACACTGCAAACAGGGAGAAAGAGCAGGTTAAGTGTGCTGACACTCCTTCATTGACTGCTCATCTCTCTCCTCCTAGAAGAGCGAAACAAACATCAAATTGCTTATCCTGTCACACTCCCTTTCTCCAGGGACCTGCATCCTATTTTCAAGATTTTTGAAGCTTGCTTGCTTGTAAACTTTATATACCTTTGTCTTCTTAAACTTTAGCTTTTATCAACTCCAGTCTGACGCTTGTGTTCTTCTAAGAGTATAATAAAGGGGAATTAAGAGTGAGGGCTGGGAGGAAGAGCTTAGGGAGGAGTCCATTAACTAGATTTCTGTTTTCTCTAGAAATCTTTAGAGCCACAGAATGGGTGTGTGCTTGCTTCTGTGACAGGAAATAACAATGATATTTCACAGCCACCACCTGTCAACTCTCAGTTCACTGCTGCAAAGAACAGCTGGAGAGCAAGCATGCACCTTTGCCCCAGATGATCTCTTCTGTGTTAGCCAATATTCATTTAAAAATGCAGATGTCAAAGAAGACGTCAATACTTATAAAAAGGGACACCTGTACTCGGATGTTTATTGCAGTACTATTTATAATTGCAAGGACATGGAAACAATGTCCCAAAACAGATCAATGAATGAAAAAGATGTGGTATATATACACAAGGGAATATTACTCATCAATTAACAATGACAAGTTTGATGATAACATGGATGGACCTAGAAGAAATCATATTAGCAGAAACAAGTCAGAAAGAAAAAGACAGAAACTGAATGGTTTCCACAAATATATGGGATATAGGAAAACTAAGCAAAAGGCCAGGAGGAAAAGGCAAAACAAGTTAACAACCAAACTAAAGTACACAACATGGGGAGGGGAGCTGAGGGAGTGGTCAGGGAGGGAAGGTGGTAGGTGATCCCTGGAGAATAAAGATGTGAAATGTGTATATATATATATATATATATATATATATATATATATATATATATATATATATATATAAAATAAAATGTGAAAAGTAAAAAAAAATAATAAAAATACAAATGTAATTATACCTCTGTCCTGCTTAAACCCTTCCCATTTTTTTTGAAGATTAAGACTAAAACTTCACTTACCCCCAAGATCCTATGGATTCAGCAACTTCTCAGCCTTCTTTCAGCTACCCCCAAAGCCCCTTTCCCTCGCTTTTGGCTGAACAAAGACCTCAACTTTCTTTTGGCTTCTCAAATGCTTAAAATTCCTCTTTTTGCTCTGGAACCCCATGAACTAATTATCCCTACTCCCCACCACCAATGCCCCCAACATGCACACAACTCTTAACCTTAAAGTAAGTTCTGTTCCATGTTTCACATCTTAGTTTTAAGAAAGTCTAGTTTTAGAGACACCTTCCCAACTTCCCGGAGTATATCACAACCCCCAAAACTTGTCAAGAATCCAGATTTTTTTTTTCAGCGCTTACACAATTTTTATTTGAATATTTATGTGATCATCTGGTTCATATTTGTCTTCCTCACTAGACTACGAGTTCTCTGAAGGATAGGACTTTGTGTGTTTTGCTTCAAATTTCATTCCAGGTGTTTAACGATACTGTACACAGAGGAAACCTTCCAACAATATTTGTTTAGCCAATATAGAACTGTAAAGGTAAAATGTGAATTTATTCTTTATCACATTGGATGCGCTATTGAGGCATAGGGAGGTTAACTCCTAACAACTTCTTTTCCCTCCACCCAGGTTGGAAGCTAGATGCAGAAACCAGATAGGTAATGATAAACACTTCACTGTTAGCACCTAAAGAGAAATGGTATTTCAGTCAAAAGGAATGGGAATGCCTTAGAGAAATGATTTATTCCAGATTTGGAAAATGAAATATATTTTTTTAATTTTTAATTTTTAATTGATTATGCATGCATGTGCACACACACATGCACACACATTTGCATCAGTCTATATCCCCGAGTTTCTCCCACCACCATGTCACCTGTGAACCATCATCTTAATCTCTGTGCTCATCCGATTTCACACCCTCTTGCTCTATGCTTCAGTTCTGCTGACAGTTTGTTAGTTTTAGGTTTTACTTGTCCTAAAAGGAGTTTGAAACATCAGAGGGTAAAAATGATGCTGTGGTTAAATAGAAAAATGCCTTTGTTGCCCTTGCTTGTCAAAGATACCTATTGAAACATATTGGTTCAGTTAAAAAAAAAATAAAAAGCTGTTGTTTGTGGGTGTGTAATGAATGGAGAGATGGCTGTGGGCACGGTGGAACTATAGAGGGAGGTAGAAAACATTTATTTGTCAGTGTGAAATTGGGTGCAAATGGGGCAGAAGCCTCCAACCAACAAACCAAAAGAAAGAAAAAGTGGCATTTTGAAATTACTGCCACCAGATTCTTTCAGGTTCTTACCACTGGTGCAAAGCAGTTGCCAGTCAAATGCAATTTGACAGCAGGGTTTTATTAAGAAGGAAAATTAACCAGAACAATAGAAAGTCAAACAAAAAATCCTTAATGCCACAAGTGGCAGTTATCTTACTCTAGTCAGCATTTTTAGTCCCAAAGGTGCCAAAGACACTTTCATGATGGTGCCCCTTTGCCCCTGCAAACATGAGGCAGGCTCTCTGCAAAGTCCAGTCTTTCTCCAGCATCTTTTTTTTTTTTGTTTCTCTTTCCAGTGTTCCAACCTGTTCTACTTCTCCAAGAGTCTTCAAA
Source organism: Uropsilus gracilis (assembly GCA_004024945.1). NCBI lineage: Eukaryota > Metazoa > Chordata > Mammalia > Eulipotyphla > Talpidae > Uropsilus > Uropsilus gracilis. The sequence continues at coordinate 101,080 of PVHY01000074.1, read as the reverse complement.
CTTCTTAAATAAATGCTGATGCAAAAATCAGTTTTCTAAATCCCTGGTTATCTCTCCAGGTATCAGTTTTCCATGACACCTTGCTTGCTTCTTGCTGCAGTGTCATGCTATCCATACTGATTACTCTTCTGCCCGCCAGTCTCTCACCATGGCTTCTTGCCACCACCAGCTCACTCTTCCAGAGGGCTTCAACCCAGCTTGGTCTCTTGAGCTACTCTTTACCAGCCCGCTATTCTCTTGTCTCTCTTTTCCCTAATGTCTCTCTTCCTAGTCTCAACTTCTTTTTTTTTCTCCCTTCCCTTCTGAAAACCAGAAACTCTAATTTCCCTCTGCACACCCTCTTGGTGACTCATTTTGTCTTCCCCTTGGGGATTTGCAACAGAGTAAAAGAAGGTAGTAACCTTATCCAGTTTAGGCCACTGTTTTTCAGACACAGCTAATGGCAGTGCCTAAATTTTAACATTGCCCATGTTGGGGTCATGGCTTAAAGTGGGTTTCAAGTGGACTCTTGTCTGAACTTTTCTGTAGGTTTAAAAGTTTTCCAAACGAAAGTCTGGGAAGTAAGAGGTTAGGAGAAAATAGCTGTAAGCCTATTACTAAGTGCACTGCCTGACCCTTTCTCAGACCTAAATTAGATATAATTTGTCATAGCCATTCCTAACTAGCGAAGACTTCTCCCACCTCCTACTCCTTCTCCGCTTACTACAGGGCCTGTTAAATAAAATTCACGATGCAGAATAGCAGAACAGAGTAGCAGATCAGAGTTGGTAGATCTTGCAGATGGTCCGATCCCATGGAAAACCCTTTAGAATCTGTATCTAGTTTCCCAGTTTCACCTCCCAGATTCACTGTTCAGACAAGTTACCTGGCCAGAAATATTCTTCGAGGGCAGAATTTGTTAAATGAGAGTGTAATTAGACTCACTTGGGACTCCAATGTCTAGGATACACCCCAACACAATTTAATAACAGGCTGTGGTCATGGCACACGTGCAGCAATAGGTTTTGAAGTTCTCCTGCTGAATCCATTGTGCAGACAAGTTTGGAAGCTGCTGCTCCCCCAGGCTGTGTTTGCATGTGGAAATGCAATTAAGCAAGGAGTGAGTACTCAGACTTCAGTCAGAGAAGAAAAGTCACCCTTCTGGTTCTGCTGGGTCCCCAGTTTCTGATAGGATGCAGGCTCAGAAGGAAAAAAATGCTCCTGGTCCCTTTAACCATCCAGCCCCATAAAGATCCTGGTGAGAAGATTGCAAAACTTTCTCATTAGTTCCAGTAGCTATTTTGTAGGCTTCATAGGATTTTCTACGTAGATGATACTTGCCTGCAGATAAAAAGGTTTATTTATTCTTTTCAGTCTGTTTGCTTTTCATTTCTTTTTCTTGCCTAACTGCCTTAGCGAGAACCTTCTGTACGATACTGATGAAGTAATGAGAGCAGACATCATGTCTTATTGCTGATCTTAGGCAGAAGAGATTTGGTCTATTGTTATGAAGTATGATGTCAGCTGTTGGGTTTTCACAGATTTCTTGTTATTATGTTAAGGGAGCTTCTTCTGTTCCCCAATTTGTTGACTTTTATTCCACTGGGAGTGGATGGTAGAATCAAATACTTTTCTCTTCCCTTATCTTGAAATAACTTTGAAATAAAAATTTCAAACATAAAACTAGACAAAATAATAATAATCGTGTATCCATCATTCAGCTTATTAGAAATGAAAATGTTCAGGTCTAACCAAGCTCTATAGAACTAGAAGCCCTACCACTGTTTGCAGGAATCTGTGTTTTCACAAGTCCTCCAGGTGCTCCTGATGTAAGCAAAAGCTCTAAAAACACTGTCGTGCTCTAGAAAAATTAAATTGTCTTTTAAAATATAGCCATCATGCAATTATTGCCCTTGAAACTTTATAATTCTTGATTTTATCTTCCAGTATCCATTCAGTATTCCAGCTTCCAGTTATCTCATAATTACTTCAAAAATTTTTTAGTTTTAATTATTCTTATTTATTTATTTTTTACTTAAAAAAAAGTTTTACTTATTCTTATAATTGGTTGAATTAGAACCCAAATAAATACACATGATCAGCTGACTTGGCTCTTAAATCACTTCTGAGTTCTTCATCTGTCCTTCACCCCCCCACCCCCCCATATCCTTGCAGTCTCCTATCATCTGCATTTCCTGAAAATTGGGAGTTGGGTCATGGTAATAAGGTATGGTTTGGTTTAAATTTCTAGGTAAAAATTCTTAGTAGATGGAGTGATGATTCTTTTCTCTACCAAAGCATTTAGCCAAAATGTACTTACCGCTCTTTGCACTGCAGGTCTATCATTATTCCAGGTTCTGTCTTGAAACTCCTATCTCATCATACCCTGTCGGTTCCCATTTCCTTAGAATCTGTGCTTTTGGGGGCACAGTTTGGAGCCCTGACTTGACCATCTCCAGGGCCACTCACATTCTTCTAGGGTGCTACTTATGATGATCCCACAAGAGACATCCCCTTCTAAGATGCTTCCCAGGTCTTCTGGATACTTCCTGGCAGGCCTCCAAAATCTCACCTCCAGTCCTCAGCTTGTCCTTGGGAAGGAGTTCAATTATAAAGGCATTTTACTGGCTCCTCCTCTGGTGCCTCCTTTCCCCAAAAGAGCAACTTTCAGAAGACCTGGAGACCTGGAGACATTCCTGAACTTAAAATTTTTATTTTTAATTTAATTAAATTTAATAGAAATAATTTTATATTTAATAAATGTTTATTACATAAGTTAAATCATTTAAATTTAATTCAAAAAGTCAAAACTTTTTATTTTTAGTAAACTTTTACTGAGGTAACATTGGCATATAACATTATGAAAGTTCAACTGTATAGCATACTAATTCAATGTCTGTACATCCTACAACAAGATCACCACCAACTCTTGTTTTCCTCTATCACAGTACAGTTGACCCCTCTTACCTGTTTCACCTACCCCCAACCCTTTTCTCCTTAGTGACCACCAGTCACCATTTTTAGTCCCAAAGATTCCAAAGACACATGTCCATGATGGTGCCCCTTTGCCCCTCCAGACCTGAGGCAGGTACTCTGCAAAGTTCAGTCTTTCTCCAGCATCTTTTGTTTGTTTCTTCTCCAGCATTCCAAGCTGCTCCACTTCTCCAAGGGTCTTCAAACTTCAACAAATGCTGATGCAAAAACCAGCTTTCCAAATCCCTGGCTATTTCCAGATACCAGTTTTCCGTGCCAGCTTGCTGCAGCACCATGCTCTCCACTCCTGCTACTTTCCTACCATGGCTCCTTGGCACCACCAGCTCACTTTTCCAGGGGGTTTTCTCCTAGCCTGACTGTGGGTTCTTTACCAGCCTGCCATTCTCATGTCTGTCCTTCTCAAAAGTCTCTGTCTCTGCTCCTTTCTTTTTATATCCTCTTTCTTTTTTTTTCTTCTTCTGTAAACCAGAGACTCCAATTTCTCCTCACAAACCCTCCTGATGATCCATTTTCTCTTCCCCACCCAGCATTTGCAACACAGTAAGAGAAGGAAGTATCCTGTTTAGGCCATCTTTTACCTCTGTTTTTCAGACACAGCTAATGGCAATGCCTAAATTTAATACTGCCCATGTTGGGCTCACGACTTCACATTCATGTTGCAAATGCCAATATTTTATCTTTCCTCTTTTTATAGCTAACTATTTCTCCATATAGACCATATCTTTTATCCATTCAACCTGTTGATGTACATTTGGGTTATTTTCTGATCTTGGCTAATGTATAAATAATCCTGCAATGAATATAGGGATACATATCTTTTTTAGTTAGTGCTTTCATATTCTTTAGATAAACACCCCAGAGTGGGATAGCTGAATCAAATAGTATTTTTATTCTTAATATTTGCAGGGTTCTCCATGGTATTGTTCCATAATGTCTATACCAAATTACATTATAACCTGCCAACCTACCAACAGGGTGTTGAGGGTTTCCTTTTCTTCACATGCTCATCAACACTTGGTGCTTCTTGTCTTTTGATAATAGTAAGGTGATCTTCTGGTTTTCATTCACATTTTCCTTATAATAAGTGAAGATGAACAACTTTTCATGGGTCTATTGCTTATCTATATGTCTTCACTGAGGAAGTGTCATGTAAATTCTCTGCTCATTTTTTCTATCTCATTTTTTCTATTGCTGAGTTGTATGAAGTTTTATCTATTTTGCTTGATAGATGTATGAACTGCAGGTGTCTTCTCCCATTCAATTGGTTGTGATACAGGGTTGTGAGTGACACAGTTAAATTGTGTTGGTGCCAGAGTACCCTGGTGGGCAGAATCTGAGAGAAAGACCCCCAAGAAGAAGCAAGATGTACCAAAAGACAGATAAAAGGAAAGAGCAGGGAAATGAAGAGAAAAAGGAGAGATAAGAATGGCGAACCGAGAGAACAGGCCCACATGGCCTGGACAGGGTAAACCCCCTGGAAGAGTGAACTGGAGGTGGCAAGGAGCCATGATGATGGGCAGAAGAGTAGCTACTGTGGAGAGTGTGACACCGTAGCAAGGTGACATAGTGAGCTGGTATGGGGAGATGGCCAGGGATTTGGAAAGCTGATTTAGGTATCAGCAATTGTGGAAGAAACTTGAAGAGCCTTGGAGAAGTGGAGCAGCTCAGAATGCTGGAGAGAGAAGCAGTGAAGAGAAGATGCCAGAGAAGGACTGGACATTGCAGGGTACCTGCAGGTTTGGAGGGCGCCATCTTGGAAATGTGTTTGGGACTTTCGGACTAAATGGTATTTGGAGTGAAATAACTGGCCGCTTGTGGCTTTGAAAACTTTTCATTTTTCCTTGTTAATTTCCATGTAAATAAAACCCTGTTGCTGAACTGCACGTGAGTGGCAACTGCTATGCTTGGGTGAGGGAACCTGGGAAGCAGAAGCCACTATTTAAGAGGTTTTTTGTTTTTTTTTTCCGCTGTGTGGCTTGTTGGTTGGCAGCTTTGACCTGATTTCAGTTGCATTCTCATTTTTAGTTGTATGTAGTTTATTTTTGCCTTTTCTTTCCTTTGCCATTGGAACTAAATCCACAAAGATGTCAAGCAATTTACTGCCCATGTTTTCTCCTATGTAATTTATGGTTTCAGGTCATACATTCAAGCCTCTAATCCATTTTGAATGAATTTTTGCGTTTGTCTCAGGTTTTTTTGTGTTTGTCTAGGTTCATTCTTTTATATGTGCCTGTTCAGCCTTCCCAACATCGTTTATTACAGTCTGTCCTTTCTTTATTGTATGTTCTTGGCTCTTTTGTTGTAAATTCGTTGTCCAGGTATGTGTGGGCTTACTTTGGGGCCTCCATTGGCATCTGTTTTTGTTTGTTTGTTTTTCTATAAAAGCCTCTAGGGTGCCTGGTATGCAGAGAGACTGGGGGTCTCTTCACAGTGGACTTCGGGGGCTGCTCTCCCATTAATCCTCCCTTGATGCTGAAACCAAGTACTGCTCTGTGGTTAACTCCACGAGCAACCCAATCAGAGACTCTCCAGAAAAAGCTAGATCCAAAAATTCAGTCTAACTGGTTTGAATCTCTAGAAAGCCTCTCTTCAATTTTAAATGAGAGGGTAAATCCACAAAATGGCTATGGAGTCAAGCTTGAAACCAAATGCTGCATTTGACCATTAAATATAGTCCTTTCATATTCCCTCTCCTTTTCCATGTTGGTTTCTGGGTTACAATGGAGATGGATTAAACTTAATAATTTGTAAGATCTGAGTTGGCTTCTTTCCCAATTTGGTAAACTCTTCCTTCTTTTTTCTTACATAGTGAAAGCTCTGTGTCAGTTATCCTGGAGGTGTGGGAGGGAAACTAGAAGTATGAGAGGGTCTGTTTAGGCCTGGTCATGTTTTGCTTTTTTGATCCAAGGGCTAGTTATGATAGCATACAGAACTGAGGGGTGCTTTGGACCCCCCAAATATGCATGTCCTAAGTGGATTCTACTATCCATTATACAAAGATAAGGCATACTCTTAGTGTGAAAGAAACTTAACAGCATAGTGTGCATGGAGACAGACAGAAGAGAAGAAAGAATAATCTTTTTCCAATAAATGTTTAACGCTACCCATCCCCATCGTGGGTAAATGCCCAGTCAAGTGGCACCAACTGAGGTTACTGAGGCCCCCAAATTTGTCATAAGGCCAAGGCACCTTCTGACAGGGAACCTTAGGAAACGAGCAGAAGGAGTCAAGTAACTGTGGGAGAAAAGAAGCAAAATCAAAGTGCAAATCAACTGCAAGGAGAAAAGAAGCAAAATCAAAGTGCAAATCAACTGCAAGGTTGCCATTGTGAGTCTCCACACACCTCTTCCACATGTCTCTTAAGTAACTCTTCATGTTCCCCATGCAGTTCCAAAGTCAAGAGGCAAGTGTGTTTTTTCCTCCATGTCTTTCTGGTCTTTTTCTGAGTCTTCTCTATGACTCCTTCAGTTTCTCCTCCCATCTCAGCTCCACCCTTTGTGAGGTGGGGCAGGGAATGTTAGAATTCAGGAATGTTAAAATTTGTGAATCAGGCCTGGCATGGTGGCGCATGCCTGTAAGTGGCAATCTAGGAAGCCTTGGCTGGGGTCAGGGATCATGGTTCGCGTCCCGCCAGGGGCGCCTAGCAAGACCTCAATCTCCCAAAAAACATAGCTGGGCATGGTGGTGCATGCCTGTAAGCCCAGCCACCTGGGAAGCTGAGGCTGGGGATTGCTTGAGTCTGTGGTACCCCGGCAACATGAGCCTGTGGTTCCACGGGCTAAAATAGCGAGACCTAGTCTCAAAAAAAAAAAAAAAAAAAAAAAAAAAAAAAAAAAAAAAAAAAAAAAAAAATTAAAAATTAAAAAAATAAAAATTGTGAATCAAATTACAGCCATTTTGTTAAGTAACTCCTGTTAAAAGGAGAAAGCAGGATGCATCTGCATAACACAGGCAGAAAAAGGTGGAACCAGGGGGTGTCTGCATTCCTCAGACAGAGTAACACCTGAAGGCTGTCTGGGGTAAGGTAATCTTGGTGTACCATTTTGTAAATTTCCCTGATTTTGCACAATGGTATATAAACTCTGAAAAAAATTAATAGAAAGAGTCCAGTCCCCCAAGGTACTGCCACTGAGCCTGAGTCGGTGGGTGCCAGGTTGAACCCTAGCTTGAGCTAGCCATTAATGTTTTTTTTTTTTTTGGTTTTTACATCACTTGTGGTCTTGTGTCCTTTGTGGAGCTAAGGGGATTCTCAACTCTAACAGGAACATGGAACCTTTTTATGGAGATGCCATTCTGTAGCCATTCCTCTCTGAAACAGTTACAAGGATATGTTCAATTGGCTAAAATCACCAGACCATACACAGTGTGTTTCTCTCCCTACTTGTTATAAAATCCAGTAAAAAGTAAAAGAAAGAAAAGACAGAAAAGAAAGAACGGTAGAAAGAAAATTTGTTTTAGGTACTACACTTGATCTTAGCCAAAAGGCAGAGATGCGATAGAATAGGAATAATAGTTTTAGGAATAACCAAAAAGTAAATAAATAAATAAATAAATAAATAAACTATCAAGTTAAGACAAATGACTTAATGATTTTGTTTTATATTCAAGCCTTTTCCCCTTATTTGGCTCTGAAAGAAAATAAGAGCATCGGTGTGATAGGCAAACACAGTCGTCATTGTTGCCTTTGTCAGTCCTTCAAGATAGCCCAACACAGACAGACACAGAGCCCCAACCCTGGCCCCAGACCTTCCTTGTTCCCAACTGCTTTTACTTCACTTCTTATTTCACCCTCTTCTGGCTAAGGGCTGCTGACCTGCTCTGATTTGTTCTGACTCCTGGTCTCAGGGTTGGTTTGTGGTCCATGGCCTTGTGTTCCCAGGATCCTCTGCTGCCACCAGGAGCTGGAAATCTGTGCACCATCATGCCCCGCAGGAAGCAACTCCTTCCTGAAGTACTTTCTTACTTATAAGTATCAGACAGTCAGACTAGACTGTGATGTTCACCAAAGGTTATGCCCATTCTCTCCCAGCTCCAATATTTTCCCTTTGGTCAGCTGATTCCATTGGTTAAATAAAATATATTTGCTGTCTCAGGGACCATTTGTGATAAATCTTTTAAAAATACAGATCATTTTATTCTGTTTTTCAGGTTCTTCTTAAAACTGAGCGTAAGTGCTACAGACCTGGTCTAACACTAGTTTACACTTGAACTATTTGCTAGCTACATGTAATGATTGGAAATTTTTGCTGAGGTGAAAATGAGACTCTCATACCTTGACAGTGAATGAGGTCTTTTTTAAAAAAAATTAATTAATTTATATATATGTTTCACATCTTTGTATTCCCCGGGGATCACCCACTGACCTTCCCTCCCTGACCACTCCTTCCCTCCCTGACCACTCCTTCCCATCCCCTCTATCCCCCACCCCCCACAAGTTGTGTTCTTTAATTTGGTTTTTAGCTTGTTTGAACTTTTCCTCCTGGCCTTTTGCTTGTTTTTCCTATTACCCAGTGAAAGCATTTGGTTTCTATCTTTTTCTTTCTGACTTGTTTCTGCTAGTATGATTTCCTCTAGGTCCATCCATGATATCATAAATTCATCAAATTTGTCATTTTCTTTTTTGAGACTAGGTCTCACTATTTTTGCCCATGACACCACAGGCTCATGTTGCCCAGGGTATCACGGACTCAAGCAATCCCCAGCCTCAGCTTCCCAGGTAGCTAGGATTACAGGTGCACACAACCACGCCCAGCTATTTTTTGGGACTAGGTCTCTCTATGTTGCCCTGAGTGGGACTCGAACTGTGATCCCTAGCCCCAGCCACTTCATAGGCTGAAGCTTACAGGTAGGAACCACCGTACCTGGCTAAATTTGTCATTTTTAATTAGTAACCAAGAGAAGGTCTTTGATGGATGTCCAGGACTTAAGACTCCAGGGAGGGAACGAAGTGTGAGATGAGTCCTTATTGGAACGATTGCTAGTTCAGAGCAGACTGAGGAACTTCAGTCCAGGAGTGGGTAGGCATTCCAGACATGGATAAAGCAGCAGAATTGAAAGCAAAAAAAAAAAAAAAAAAAAAGGTCAGTCAGTGTATAAGCACACAATTATCACAGGAAAAATACATTTATCTATTTCCCTCTCCTTACTAGAATGTCAATTGTGGGAAACAGGAAGTTTCTTTCCTCTATAGTATTTCAGTGATTGGAAGAATGCCAGGCACATTAGGGGCTCATAACATACCTACTGAATGAATGAATCAATGAAGTGCCCTATTACCACCGGGCATGGTGGTGCATGCCTGTAAGCTTCAGCCTATGAAGTGGCTGGGGCTAGGGATCATGGTTCGAATCTTGCTCAGGGCAACATAGTTAGACCTAGTCCCAAAAAATAGCTGGGCATGGTGGTGTATGCCTGTAATCCCAGCTACCTGGGAAGCTGAGGCTGGGGATCGCTTGAGTTGTGGTTAGCCTGGGCAACATGAGCCTGTGGTTCCACTGGCAAAAATAGTGAGACCTAGTCTCAAAAAAAAAAAAATGCCCTATTTCATTGTGATATTCATTTTTTTAAATACTGAAATAAAAATATTACTCAGCAATTTCTATGATACAGTATGCAACTATATTTTTATATACTTTTACCCTTCTGCACTAATACCCCAAAGAACATGATCCTCCTATTAGAAGATAGTTAATGAAGTTCTCCGGGACATTTCCCAGTAGAGTAGTAACAGTATGGACAAACAGCAGCAAAATTAAACCAGATTTTATGAATTTTAGAACATTAAAAAAGGACTATCTTGGAATATCTTAAATATTAGTACCTACAACAGAATGTAGATGAGTACAGATTGAAACACTAAAGTCTAATGTAAGCAGTGAGTGACTTGATTTTAGCAGAAGTGCTCTTTTAAAATAACCTATCCAACTGGCTGGAAGATGTTTTACTGGGTAGAAGGACTGAATGTGTATTCCAGAACCTGCTGGGGATGAAGGTACAGCACCCAACAACCACTCCCTACTCAGTAGGATTATGAAACCTCACAATACATTCAAGGTCTACGATGTTCCATTGCTTGGCATTTCCTAATAGCAAGGATAAGTCATATAGTGATGATGAAACTGACAATTTTCAATGTACCAATACTCAGCTTATAAAGATGCTCTAAAGATGAGTCAAAGCTTCTACAAGAACTTGATGGCCTCACAATGAAATGTGATTTCTTAAAATTGCTATACTAAGAACGTGGAAATGAATTTTGATGACTTGAGAACTGAACTGTGAATTCAACCTTCTTGGAGTAAAATCTAATTAAAGACATACTTCATAGGCAATAAATCAGTTACTATAAAAATAATAACAAGTTAAACCATAATCAGAATTGAAAAAGAACATTTTTAAATATAAGATGAAACTCTAACTGAAACTCATGCCTGTGAAGGGTCATTTTTGCGTGGACTTATAAAAGTTCTGTCTCTTCCATCTCTCCTAAAATGTCTGTGCAAATGTGAAAACAAAATTCTATTTTATGTTTGAAAACTATCCATTTTGGCTCCTGAATGCCAAAACCTACCTACCAAGTAGTCAAACAAATCTACTCTATAGGTTTTGGTGGCAGAAGATCTAAACTGAAGTTTCAAAATTCAAGTTTAAGTTCTGTTAATTACCACTGTAGAACACTTAACTTCTCTGCTTAGGGAGTCACTTCATCGTTCTGAAACTTAGCTTCCTCAGCAGTAAATGGAGTTATTTGTATTTCCATATTTCCAGAACAACTTGTTCTGAGGATCGACTAAGAAAATGTGAACAAGCTTCAAAAACTGCTTTACAAATGTAAGAATTGTAATTTACTTCCTATGAGAAATGGGTACTTCTTTTCAAAAAGAAACTGAGGCATCTTATGATATATTTATATGATATCATAGAAGTATGTTGGAAATAAAGGTAGAAAAATAAAATAGTTCATAACTAGATTCTGGTTGAGAATGGGTTACAAATTTGACTCTAAATTCCTACTAGATAAATCAGAGATACTCAATTACAATAGTCAAGACTATCAGAGAAAAAAAAAGTTTGTGAACCCTAAAATTACCTGCCTCCCGCTAACACCCTTCTTTCCTCCCTTCACCCTTTAATCTGCCAGCAAGCTGAGGGTCAAAAAGTTTTCCCTACTTTGTACCTGGATCATAGAAAGGGAAAAAAGTCCATTGGACCATTTTTAATGAATATACTCTGGCAGGTAGGGTGGGGAACCCTGAAATAGCATAGAAGGCAGGCAGCCCACTTATGAAAGGATCCAATCATAGGGAAGGCAGGGAACCCTGTTTCACTTGGTCAACTGGGATAACTATGGAAAGAGAAGGTTGTGGTTTGTTGGGGATGGAAAGTCACGGGGAAAACTATAGGATTTCCTTCCTGCTTCAATTCTACTTGAATCAGTTAAAACATTTTAAAAATTAAGACAAATATCCTTTTCTCTCACTTTTTAAAAATTAAAGACCATCATAGGGTTTCATTTAATGGAAGTAAAAATTACCTTTATGGCTTTCTCTGATTAAAAAAGTAACGCATAGTTGTCATCCCAGGACGTTTTAGTTTTTTCAACATACAGCTGAAAACAAACCTGAACCAGCTAAAGGAGGAGGGAACGTTACAAGTATGGGACAGGGCAGGAGTCTGATTCTTTGTCAGGCCTAGCCTGGGTGCTCACTGAAGTAACCAGATTTGAACGAGTCCTAAGGGGATGAGTTCACTAGTCTGAATAATTACAAACCAGAGTGGCAATATCTTGGAGGAAAAATCTGGACAGAGGAAATGAACTCACACAGCCCTTCGGCAAAGCACTGGAATCTTCAGTCTGATAGAAAGGAGAGCTGGAACTCCAGGGAGAGACGGCCAAATCAAGCCACCAACCCTACACACAGGGACGAAATCCGGTCTCTTTTCCATTATTGTTCTTACACACCACGGAGTGCGCTTATCTAGATTGATTGAGTGATTCACTGATTTAAATCAGACTCATAATAGTCTAATGTTAGGCAAAAAGATGGAGAAAATCTTGAAAATAGCAAAATTCCTACTGACTGTGTAAAATACCCTGCTAAGATGAGTACATGATTTAGCATCAGAGATTGTAGAGGCGGGAAGGTAATCATATTCAATGTTTTTCCATACTCAACTCATAATTAATGTTAACACTTAACCTGTCATACTCAATGTCCCTCCACTCACAGAGGCCATCCCCTAGACTCCTGTCACCACCCTCTTTTCTGAGCATTTCCAGGTCACCGTGCACGGGGAGGGGCGGGGAAGGGTCCACTTATTCAGTCCCCAGCTGGGGTCAGAGCCGCCCACTGTCCTTGACCCCTTGGTATAGATCGCTTGCAGGAGCGGAATGGGGAAGTCGAGGTGGCCCCTGGCAGCCGGCCCCTTACGGCTAGGCCCCAGCACCCCGATGCGTGCGCGTGGAAGGGCGAGACGGGTACCCGGCGTCCCCCATTGCCCGTGTGCCCCAACCCCCCCAACCCCCTTCCCTCAGTAGGCGCAGCCCTGCCAGGAGACGCGGGTACCGCGCCGCAGCGCGCCGGGAGGGGGCGGGGTCGCGCCCTCAATGGCTCCGCCCCCACGTTCCCGTCGCGCGCTGCCGCGCCGTCCAATCAGAACCTGCGGCGTTGAGGCTCGCGATTCAAACTGCGACGCCGCCCGCTCCGGGGAACCAGCGCCGGCTGGGCCGCCGCCGCCGCCCTCGGGCCATGGAGCACCGCATGGTGGGGCCGGGGCCCTACCGAGCCACCAAGCTGGTGAGTGAGCGTGCGGCATCCCCGGGCGGAGCGGCCGGCCGACTGCGGACTGGGTCTGGACCGGGCGGGAGGGGCTGGACGTATCCCCGTCGGGCGGCGGGGGTTTGTACGTGGCGCCGAGAAAGGCTGGGGGACCCCAGGCCCACCCCGCCGAGGGTGGGCGACGTCGGCCAGGATGTCAGAGTGAAGGGCTCCTTCTGATTGAAAGCCTCGTGACCAGGGGTCTCCTCCCACCCCCGCTTTGTCCTCCGGAGTCCAGGGCCAGCCGTTTGCGGAGGCGAGACCCGCGCGGTGACCGTGGGGCCACCACCTCCCGGGGGCGCGTCCTTCGCCGCGGGCGGGGCAGGGCGTGTCTGCGTCCCGGGCCGCTCTGTGGTTACCCTGCGGTTCTGCCTAACGGTGCCCAGAGCCAGGGTGGGTCGCCCCGACCGCGTTTCCGGCCCCGGGGGTTTCTGTTTTCCTCAGCACCCATCTCACTGAGGGGTAAGGTGGCTCGCTGGATGGCCAGAAGGACCCTTCGCAGACCCTGAAAGGTCCTTTGCCCCGGGGTGGGAAGAGGGGCTTTGGTGCCCAGAGATTTGAGAGGTGCTTGATTTCTGCATGACCTGCATTGAGAGGACGAAGAATGACCAAAATGGATTAAAAAATAGCGATGCTTTGGTAATGTCTGCGGCAGGTTTTCTCTGAAAGGGTAATGGTAATTGGGGAAGAAGGAGCCTCACTCGTTGATGTGTCACCTCTTCTGGCCACAGCTGAGAATTGACTCTAATGGCTAGCCAGGGAAAGATGGAAACTGAGATCAACTTCCCGTTCACCTGGACTCATATGTGCGAGAGCTGAGGATGGTGGGAAGATGGGCAACACAGTGTCCGTGTCTTTCTAGAGCCAGTGACATTAAGCAGGGGTGGGTGGGGGGATGGGTGGCGGGTGGGCAAGGGGAGAGCCTGTCAAGCCATAGCTGAGGAGACCATCTTCTAGGGAGGAAATCATTGTTGGAGTGGACTTAGCTCATGGGCCACTTTGACAATCTGAAAAACATGATCCTCTTAAAAAAAAAAAGTGCACCTGCAGCACACACATGAAAGTTTACATGTGATTTCAGGGACCTGGAGAATCTGATATTGTTTCATTTGGCTTAAACTCTCACTCCCCTCCCCCCCCTTTGGCTCCCCCCTTTTTTTTTGCTCAAGAGTCTGCCGGTCAGTAGTCTGGATGTCAGTGGTTCTTGGGCTAGGATCATTCACATGGTCCTGTTGTCTGGTGCCTTGCCTAGTCAGCTGGCCAGTTGACTTGGTTTTGGCTGTTGCTGTGCTAAGTGCTTCTAGAGGGTTAGCACTGCCATTTTCACACGGGATATCCCTGTTCCACTAGAACCAGAAATACTTTACTTGTGACTTTTTGGTCAGAGCTCACTGGTGAGAGCAAGTAAAATAGGTAAGTCCATGACAGAGACATCCATCTCTCCTTTTTGATGGACATTGTGGCAAAGTATATCACAAATATCTCTGTGAAGATGGTCTTGCTTTCCTCTTTGCTGTCTACTAAGGACACCCAGGATGATTGCTTCACTTAAAGAAATTCAACCAATTTAAATGGAAGTTTTCCTTTGGGCTCGCCTTTAAGGGTAAGTATAGTTTAACTTAGCAATAATTAATTGTAATCACAGTTGTGTGGAACTACATGAGAATATACAAAATGCTCAGTGGGAGAGAAATGAGTTCCCAGTCAAGAGAGGTAAATTAATATTTCAATTCAGTGAGAAAAGGATGGCATGACCGACTTCATTTGGAAGAAATGAAGTGAAGGGCTCTTCTCTCTAAAAGAAAATTTTGATTATTCTAGCTCCTCTCTTGATGTAGGTGGCTGGTTGATGCCTGGTTCACTGGTCTCTTTTTCTTGGAGTATTACCCTCTTTTCCTGGGTGAGGACCTGCGCTCCTGAAACTCAGCTGTGCAGGCTGCTGGGATCTCCAGGGTTTTCTGAGGCGGGTGACCAGGCTCTTCAAGTCAGGAACTTCGCACAGGGCGGCTGTGTGGTGTGGTTCTCCAGGCTTCTTTGTTGCACGTCCTGTGGTGGACGTGCTGGTCATGTTGGCTGTCTCCTTTCCGGTATCTGTCCCGTGGTGCTGCTTCTGTGCTGTATAGTTCTTGTATCCTGGAATACCAGGTCCCACACCCAGCTCCCGGCCACCAGCTCTAGGCCTGATGTTGCTCATGGCTAGAGGTATCGCCAGGTCCCAGGTGTGGCTCATGGAGGTGGGCTCTTGCAGAGCCGAATGGCCTGGTGCTTGTGTGGATCCTGGTGGCCGCAGCTGGTCAGAGGTAAAAGTCCTGGGTGTGGGACCTGGTGTGGGATATCCAGCCAGAGGACCCAGGTTGCGGTTCTGAGCAGTGACTGGCAGCAGTTTGATGCTCCTCCCCTGGTGCTGCCGCGGGATGCCAGGCCTGGCTGCAGGTCCTGGGGAAACCCCGCGTCCTGCCATGGGTGCTACAGACCTGTGAGGACAGTGGCAGTGGTGTTCTGGCGGGTTGGGTCCACTGGCTCGCCCCTTCCCAGTGAGCCACCACCCTTTTAATGGTAAAAACAGGTAGGTGAGCAGTTTGCCCAGAGGCCCTGCGACACCCAGAGGGTGTCCTGCAGTTTCCTAGTGAGGCTGTGGGCACTCATGGGGCTGCAAATGGGTGGGCACCAGCATGAAGGTGGACAGTAGGGTGTGGGCCTGTGGCCCTGGAAGGCTGAGTGGGTGTGAAGCATGATCAAGGCTGGACTGTATTAAGAACTTGGGCGATGTATGCCAGTTTGCATGTTCTTGAATTTTGATTTTCTCCTAAAAATTCTTAACACTTATAGATTGATTGCCACATATTTTTGAAAGTTTTTATCCTGGAAATTTTATACATTATCCTTGGTTTTTTTTTTTTGTGTGTGTGAGAAATATTTCTTTTATGAAGATCTTAAACACAGCTAATTATCTCATTTGACTTGACAGTGACCTGGTGAGATACTTAGGTAGGTAGGTAGAGGTAGGTAGGTATGTAGGGAAATGTGAAGTTAAGTCTATGTTCATGAATTCCTCATCAACTCTCTTTAACTCATTATTTAGTTCTAGCCAATTTACCCAGCTTTTCCTGCTTACATATAGTTCCTCTTTCATTCATTTCTTTTTTTTCTTCATTTTCCCTCCCCTTTCTATCCATCGTCAATTTACCACAACCAGCTAATTCATACATCTGTTAGATATTTACTTACGAGTGAAATTGCTGGGTTATAAGGTGTACATGTATTTTACTTTTATAGAAATGACCAACCTGTTTTCATAAGTGGCTGCAGGCTGAATCAATTTATTTTCCTTTCAGCAACGTATGGGATTGCTCAGTTATTCTTCATTCTCACCATTGCTTATCACTGCCTGTCTTTTGCACTGTTGCCATTCTGTAGGATGTAGTGGTATTGCATTATGATTTCTTTTGTATGTTACTGATAACTGATGAGGTTGAATAACTTTGTATGTGTTATAATAAATTTGAGGATTTTTTTTGTGAAGTACCTTTAAAGTCTTTCCATTTTCTATTTGAAGTCTTTCTGATTTGTCTTGATCTGTGTTTGGCTTTAGAAATTCTATATTTACCTTCTGTAAATGGTTTGCCTGGTTTGTGTGTTTTTGAAGCAGTTAAAAAACCTTTAAATCTGGACCAACGTCATTTGGAACATGACTTTTAACAGTTGCAAATGAAGTAGAAAGATTAATCAGCCTGATGTTAAAAGATGTTTAAATTTGGTGAGCAGGAAGACATGGCTGGAAGTCAGAAGGAAATTAAGTTGTGTGAGGTTGGAAGGTGGCTTAAGAAAAGTGAAAACATTAAAAGACCAGCCGTTTGTTGGGTACCTAAAACTGACAACAGGGCCCATGCATGAACCCTACATCTGCCCTGGTGGTGTATGTCTAATGAGGCTGAGAAAATTAGCGGTCAGTGGTAGACATGAAACAGTAGTTGCAGGGGTGATTGGGCATAAGACAGAAGTTCAACCTGGAAGAAAATGCCTCATAGAAGAGGAAACAGGAGCCAGTGTTGGGCAGAACAAAAAGAATACTCTGAACTATAGGTGAAGGACAAAGGTGAGATCAGAGCTGGGATTCCAGGCATGCGCCACCACGCCCAGCAATTTTTTGGGGCTAGGTCTCAATGGGACTTGAACCATTATCCCTGGTCCCCGCCGTGGCTTCCTAGGCTGCCACTTACAGACACGTGCCACTGTGCCTGGCTTAGGCCTGGAATTCTTGATTTTGTTTAAATAGGAAAATACTCTGCAGATTTTTAAAACATGCTTTGGCCATCATGCAGGTTATCTTGGGCATCTTTTCCCCTCTTGCCATGCAATGTCTTTCATGTCACAAGGTAAATATTTGTTCAATGGGGGAGGGTCTATTAAATATAGTTCCCCAATAAATGAATTAGCATATGGGGCTTGTTTTACCATGTGTTTCTCATTAATGTGAAATCCAGTAATTTCACGCAAGAGGACAACTTGATGAAAATATCTCCAGTACGTATTCATTGAATGAGTAAATGCATTTTTAAAAGTTGCTTTTTCTTTAGCGTGTGATGGTTATAAAATTTCCAGTCTTCACTCTTCCCTAAGCAGTCTTAAATTGAAACATTACGTTAATTGCCTTAATATTTGGGACATTATCAGTTCAAAAAAAGAAATCAACCTATTATTAAATGTCTTTCTCTCCCCCCTATCAGTGGAACGAAACTGTCGAGCTCTTCCGCACTCGGATGCCCTTACGGAAACATCGCTGTCGTTTCAAAAGTTACGATCGTTGCTTCACAGCCGCGGAAGCTGTGGACTGGCTGCACGAACTGCTGAGGTGCAGTCAAAACTTTGGCCCTGAGGTGACTCGCAAACAAACGGTCCAGCTGCTGAAAAAGTTCCTGAAGAATCATGTTATAGAAGACATCAAGGGAAAATGGGGTCAGGAGGATTTTGAAGACAACCGTCAACTGTACAGGTATCAGCTCTGAGTAAGCCCTGGGGGGTGGTGTACAGGGAGGGCAGGGGGCTCTGGGCAACTCTGCCAACACTTCTGGTGTTAAAACATTTGCCTTGGCTGTTGGAGCCATGCTTCTCTGTGTGATGTGTTGAGTGGAGAACTGAATGTTATCACAAGGGGGCCCGTTGCGGTGTTTCTTCACACCATAGCGTACCCCATGGCAGTCTTTGATTTTATGTTTTGCTTTTTAAAAAAATTTTTATACATTTTATATCGTTATATACCCCAGATTTCTCCCATCATCATATCCCCATGAACCATTATCCTGATCTCCAGATGGTCTCACTTTTATGTGGGATGTAGGAAAAACAAACAAAAGGACAAGAAAAATTAAAACTATCAAATAGACATCACATCTAAATCAAGAAGTGGGGTGTGTCCTGGCAGACTTTTGGGGCAGTGACTGCAGTAAGGCAATCTCCTTCTGTGTCTTGCATACCTGGGAGATAAGTACTTCAATAAGTACTTCCAGAGAATCTGAAAGGATGAAGTGTCTGTGCTTTCTAAGCAGTGAAGAGCTGTGTATTCTGAGCTGTAATGAGATTGAATTAGTGACAGAGCATGTCTGATCTTTAGGCAGAGCCTAGGGTCCAAATGAAGATCTGTGCTAGAACTCTGATGTCTCCGATCAATGGTGGCAGAACGAGGAGCGCTAGCTTTTTTCCTCATAGTGCTATTTTATGACTGGACACTTACCACCTAGTTAATCTGAGGCAAGATGGATGTCTCATCACTTATTTACTTCTCAGTGCATGCTTGGCTGACTGTAGCTGGAGGAGAGATTCAGGGAATGGGAAGTGGGAGGAGAGAGAAATGGAGTCACACAACTCCAGAAAAGTATTGCTGGTGACTTACCCCAGCGAGGCTGGCCAGAGTGCTAAGAATCTGGAGGGATTAATAAAAGAGAAATGGAGAACACAGACTTTGTAATCATTGCTTTCTTTAACTCCCACAGAAAGATAAGGCCTGCTCCTACAACACATTCAGTAAGGGCATTTCATGCCTGTGGAAGACCTGACTTTAAGCAGAATTACAGAATCATTTCTTTGACTCCTTCATAGATTAGCTGCTGAAGCAAAAGCATCAGAGAAGGGTAGAGTGGTTAACAGCACAGAGGCTGAGAGTCGACGGTGCCACCTGTTTATAACCCAGCGCCTTCATAGGGTTTTTTCAGCAGTTACCAGCTTCTGGATATCAAACCCATCACCTTGAGGATTAGTTGTCTCTCCATCTGACAGTCATTTCTGATTTTGTTGAATCAATTTTTTTTTTTTTTTAGACTAAATCTTGCTATTTTTGCCCATGGAACTGCAGGCTCACCTTGCCTGGGGTACCACAGACTCAAGCAATCCCCAGCCTCAGCTTCCCAGGTAGCTGGGATTACAAGGTTGTGCCACCACACCCAGCTATTTTTTTGGGACTAGGTCTCCCTACATACGGCGATCTCTGACCCCGGCTGTGGCTTCCTAGGCTGCCACCTACAGGCATGCCGCCACCATGCCTGGCCTTATTGAATCAATTTTTAATTAGTTAATCAATTTTTAATTAATCATCATGCTTATTAGCATCAGACAGTGGAGACAATGTCCCTGATTCCACGTGCCACACTTCACTGGGAGGTCCCCTGAGTGGTTATTTCTCTTGAGAAATACTAATTTCTTGTACCCTACCAAGATTGATGGAAATGTTCTAAAAGATTCTCTGAATGAGTAACCACCACTGTGTTCTGTTGTGACCTTAAATTGGCTACTACCTTTGAGTCCCAGGGGGCTCTAAGAAAGTCCTCAGAAGTGTAAAATATGAGCAAGCTCCAGGAGCCAACCATATCTGGTTTGTTCACATCAATATGAAGACTTACTCATGTGCCCTCCCGCCCCTTTAAAAGTACTGCACAGACAGCTTCAACTTGTCCATTAGATAATGACCCTCACCAGCATCTTGTATAGAATAGTTATGGGTTATAAAGGGAACAGTTATTTCCTTTTATTATTTGCCACCTGAAAACTCAGCTTTCCTTTTCCTGCGTGGAAGTTCTACAAGTTAACCACTGATGTTTGCTAATTTCTCAGATAACTCTGGAATGAAATCTGTTTAGAAAAGTAAATGATAAGTGGAGGAGTGCATGCCTTGAATTGGAAGTGAGCTAATGAGCGTGGAGGCAGCTGTTACTTGCCTGCAGCTTCAGGGACTGGGCTCCGGATCCATGCCAGTGCTCCTGGGAAGAGTGCAGGCTGCCCTTCCCTCTCTACTTCAACTGCTTTTCACAGTTGAATTGTCTAACTACCAGTTTATAATGAAAGCAGACCAGGGAGTTTAGGAGTTAAGAGATTAGAAGGTAAGAGGCAGGTTAGATTTGAAAATAAATGAAGAGTCTCTAAGGTGGGAAAATACCTCTAAATATAAAGCTGCATGGAAGAAGACTTTATGAGCAGTATCAAGAAGGCCAGAATGAATAGCCAAAAATTCTTACTGGGAAGAAAGGAAGTCACATTCTAGAACACTTATGATCATACCAGACTCATCACGCATTCATTAAACTCAACACCTGTGGATACAGTGATATTACCCTCATTTTCAAGATTAGAAAATAAGGCTGATGTTACTAACTTATCCTTTCAGTTAGTGGTAGTCAGGATTTGAATTTAGGTCCTGTGGTATATGCCAGACTGCCTTGATTTCCATCCTTGAGGTTGACTTAGCTTACTAAATAAATAATAATAATATTTTTATTACAGAACAAGAACAATAATAATAATAGAACAAGAATAATAGAGCAAGAACAAGAATAATAAACAAGAAACAGTTTCTTGTATGTTTATATATTCTGGTAATGTATTCAGTCGTATGTAATACATATTAAATTATAAGTTGTCTTCCCCCAAGAAATTCTCATAGGAGGAAAGGTAAATATGATTAACTTAGATGCTTACATATTAGTGTAGCAGGAATTAGATGATCTGAGAGTTAGAGAAAGGTATGGTCAGGAAAATCTACATGTCATATTTTCTAAAGACAGATTACACACGTGTATTGGGGAATTTTATAGCAAATATGGTTAAGTTAAGCTTTCATTTTGGAAAAGTGTTAAATCTTATTTTTAGTTTTTTGGTTTTTTTTTTTTTTTTTTTTTTTTTTGAGACAAGGTCTCACTATTTTTGCCTGTGGAACCATAGGCTTACGTTGCCTGGGGTACAACGAACTCAAATAATCCGCAGCCTCAGCTTCCCAAGTAGCTGGGATTACAGGCACGTGCCACCATGCCCAGCTAATTTTTTGGGACTAGGTCTCGCTATGTGTCCCTGGCGGGAGTCGAACTGCAATCCCTGGCCCTGGCCATGACTTCCTAGGCTGCCGTTTACAGGCATGCATCACCATGCCCAGCCTTATTATTAGTTTTAAAAAGTATGTGATACTTGTTCTGTGACTGCCTTTACAGTTGCTGACCATGATCAACCCCACCCACTCCAAGTGCCAAAGTGTGAGTATAGACAATGGAACCAAACAGTGAATTTCAGTGTAATAGTAATAATAATTGAGTTTCTATAATAGTCAGAGGGGATATTACAAGAAAATGTCAAACTCTTTGCAGAACCATATCTTACCTCTTACTGAGATCAATGACTAGAAAAAGTTCTGGATTTGCTAATAGTGAAGAAGATTTTACGTTTCATCCAGCAATTTTCATAGTTGAAGCAAATGCTATCCTTACTATCAAAGCTGTGACCTAGACTAACCAGTTAAACTGCCTGTTTCTCTTAGAAACATCTAAATACAACTGCAGGAATGTTTTAGTTAATAAAATTTTGCACTTATAAAAAAAAAAAACTCCTCAAAACCAGAAAGACATATCACACAGAGGTAAGAAATAATAGGTGGTTTCTTATGCAAAACTATACAAACTAAAAGATAATGGTTAAAAGAAAAAAGCAAACCTAGAGTTTTACATCTTGTGAAAGAACCTCAAATAGGAAGACAATAAAAAGACGCTATTCCTTTTTTCTTTTCTTTCTCTTTTCCTTTGTATCTCTCCTATGTGTGTGTGTCTCACTCTAATATTCCCACTTTCTTTTCCTTTTTCATTTCTCTGTCTTGTATTTTTTTTTTTTTTGGCCCCATTTCCAAAATACTGTTTTAAATTTGAAAATAAGATTTGTTATGTAGACTGTCAGCTTTGCTGAATAATGTTCCTTTCGCAGTTGTTCAGTTAAAAAACAGAATACCCATGTGAGCCTGTTTCAAGACTTTCTGTTTAATAGCTGGGCGTGGTGGTGCACACCTGTAATCCCAGCTACCTAGGAAGCTGAGGCTGGGAATTGCTTGAGTCTGTGGTACGGTACCCCGGGCAACAATAAAGACTGTGTGGTACGATGGAAAGATACTTAGTGAGACAGAGGAGCCTGAAAACACAGTATGAGGAGTTGAATTTTGACAAAGGTGGAAAAGACTCTAGCAGATAACTTTGAAACAATCCATCTGTTGGAAAAAAAAATACGTCAACCTAAGCTTTTGCTTTGTAAAAAATTAATTCAAAATGAATCACAGATTATATAGAATCATGCAAAAGTATGAAAGTTTTAGGAAAATGAGAAAATATGCGCTGTGGTTAATCAGAGTTGTTTGACATGGCACCAAAACCATTATTCATAAAAGAAAAAACATAATAAATTGGACTTGTTCAGAATTTAAAATTTTTGCTCTATAAAAACACTATGAAGAGGATGAGGTGAGGTGAAGAGCTCCAGATGGGAGCAGGTATGTGCAAGCCACCTATTTGACAGACTCATATTAAGAATATGTAAAGATGAAATATATACAGATATAGAGATGAAATCCTGCTATTTGTAACAACATGCTTAAGCAAAGGGATTGATGCATAGTGAAATATGTCGAAAGACATTTTCCCTCATAGGTGCTACATAAGGAACAAAACAAATGAACTAAATAAAGCAAAAATAAACTTCTAGACTTAAAGATTTAGCTTGGAGTTTACTAGAAAGGGTGAGGGAAGGAGGGTGTATATATTAGGTGAAAGAGACCAATTGTATGATGAAGGATAGATTTTATGTTCAACTTAATGTGATATATATCAATGTTGACTCATACTTATGTATTTTTGAAGCCTTAATATATATGTCTGTACATATATAGACCAAATAAAAGAACATGAAACTCAACAACCCATTAAAAAATGAGAACCTGAGTAGAACTTTATCAGAGATGAAGATATAGATAGCAAATAATAAGCACTTGCGAAGATGTTTAACATCCTAGCTTTAGGGAAATGCTAATCAAAACCATGATGTAATACTGCCTCATACCTGTTAGAATGACTAAAGTATAAATACTGGCTATTGCAAGAATTGCGAGGATGTGAAGTAATTGGACCTGTCATCTTTTGCTGGTGGAAAATCTAGATTGATAGTCACCTCAGAAAGTTACTTGACAGTTTTTTTTTTTTACTCCAATGTAGGGAGGTGGAAGCTTAGTATAGGCACCACATTTCTGCTCTTGGGCACTTGCCTTCCTGAAACAAAAATTTATTTCACACAAACATTTGCCCATGAATATTCATAGCAGCTATTACTAATTGGTAATAATTGAAAACAGCCCACATGTTCAATGGGTGAAATAAACATTGTACATCTATCTATCTATCTATCTATCTATCTATCTATCTATCTATCTATCTATCTATCTATCTATCTATCTATCTATCTATCTATCTATCTATCTATCTATCTATCTATCTATCTATCTATCTATCTATCTATCTATCTATCTATCTATCTATCTATCTAATCTATCTATCTAATGCTATGGGAATGGGCTAACTTAAGATAGAGCTAGAGGCTTTTTTTTTGAGACTCGGTCTTGCTGTTTTTGCCTGTGGAACCGCAGGCTCACGTTGCCTGGGGTACCACAGACTCAAGCAATCCCCAACCTCCGCTTCCCAGGTAGTTGGGATTACAGGCGTGCGCCACCATGCCCAACTATTTTTTTGGGACTAGGTCTCACTATGTGCCTCTGGCGGGACTCGAACCTCGATTCCTGGTCCTGGTTGTGGCTTCCTAGGCTTCTGCTTACAGGCATGTGCTACCATGCCTGGCTAGAGGGAGGCTTTTGCTTTGGGAATAACACTGTTCTGTTTCCTGATTGTACTGTTTATATAAATGTATCTATGTATTAAGATTGATGAAACTGTACACAGAAACTTTTTAATAACTTTCAAAAGCTAGACATTTAAAAAGTCTTTATATCTCTAGCAAGAAAAATCTAAATTTGTACTGTTTGAGTTATATGATTTTTCATCATTTCCTTTGACCCTGGAAACAATTCTTCATTGCTTAACACCCTGTAGTTATTTTGAAGGAAACTGTTTTTGGAACTTCTTCAAGTCACTGAGCTGTTGGTTCCCTCTAGTGGATACTTTTTTTAATAGTAAAGCTCAGAATTGTGATTGTGATTTTTTTTCTTTTCTTTTTATTCATTTCATCAAGTTGTAGGTTCTTGTCCTGTAGTAACTGGATACATTTCTTAACCTTTTTAGACATCAGTGTTTTCCTTTATGAAATGACAAAGACAGGCTAGATCTTTAAGATCTTTTTTGATTATGATTCCAACTATTGAGTAAGTTGTCATATATCTAGCAAAAAAAGAAATATAACATGATTCTTTCCTCCCTGATTTTGCAGTCTCTTTTGAGAGGCAGCGTATATATAACTATATAAGGAAGATAAGTAGCAAAAACAAAGGCAACCTTTAATCGTTAACCAGAATGAAGTGAAACCAATGATAAATTGGAGGTGACACATTATCAGTTCTTGCATTAACCTATTTCTTGTTGGATTGACATAGTGTTTTCAGGCATCGAAGGTCTCTTTCTGTCATCTTTGTTTTTGAATTTTAGGGTTTTTCCCCCCAATTTTGTATATTTTATGAAGATAATGTTTTCCAGTGCTTCTAAATTTGCAGAGAAAAAAGATAGAGCTAGAGTTTGCTGTTTCCCCCAAGTTCAGTTCAGACCTTGAACCTGGACTGGAACTTCAAAATTTTTTTGACCTTTATTTTAAGCTTCTTTTAGCTTTTTATACCAGTTTTTCCTAGATAAGGAAAAGATAAGGAACTTTTACATAATAGAAATAAAGTGGAAAATGGGGAGGAGAGGAAGAGAGCAGGATAGAAAATGCTAATTTCCTGTTCCCTTCCCCCTCTATACGCACACATAAAAAACCATCAAATCTTAAAAATTACAATGTTAACAGTAATTATTTCTGCATAGAGGCCTAAATACCACACAAAATGTCCCTTTTCTTAACTTTATACATTAAATATGTGTTACTCTTATTTTTGATTTTTTTTGAGTGATTTCAGTAAAAGGTAAATAATATTGTTTGAAAGTTTACAATGACAGTATGACTTTTTTTTTGGTCACCTCTATTTCTGCACCACTTCCTACATGCTTTCTGAATAGTGAAAATTCATTTGGAAAGAGAAGTAGCCAAAAAATTTTTGGATGAGACCTTTTGCTTTACCAGAAGCTAAAATATAAAACTATAATTCAAACTGTGATAATAGAATTAGAATATATGTGGGTCTGAATAGAGATTGGGGAAAAACCACACACACGCCAATTTTCCTCCCCAGAGGCACCAATTGTCATTGTGAATGTGAAAGTCTTAAGTCTCCACTCAGGTGGTGCACACTTCCCACTCTTTGCTGACCTTACACCAGACTGTCACCATCTTGTATCTTACCAGTACAGCCAGCTGATGGATACTGGGGTATTCTGAAACCTCGTGGAGGAGGTGGGGGACTTTAACCTGCATCCTCAGAATTGCGATGAAGATCTGTGTAAGAAGAGATGAAAGGGAGACAGTGCTTCAGATGATGAGGGTGCCAACACTCAGGTTCTCAGTCAAAAATCCATAAGCCAGCTTTGCTGAGGGAAGTAGAAGGGACTGATCTGACTAGGTAAGTCTTCTTCTGGATAGAGGGAAATTTGATCTTTGTGATAGTGGCCCTTTTTACAAAGAGGTTTATGTGTACATCTTAAAAGTGGCTTTCATCCAGCCTGCAGAACTCATCCCATGGAATTACTCTTGTAATGGAATATTATCCAGCAACCAAAAAGAACAAGCTTGATGCATTTGTGGAAACATGTATAGAGCTAGAAGGAATTGTGCTACTGGAAATAAGCCAGACAGAAAAAGAAAAACCAGATGGTCTCCCTTATAGGTGGGCTATAAAGAAAACAAACAAAAGGTCAAGAAAAAGCTAAAACTAACAGACTGACAAGAGAACTAAAACATACATTAGGGAGGGGGAAGGGAGAAATGAGGAACGGGATGAACACAAAAGGTCAAGATGATGGTTTGTGGGTGATATGGTGATGGGAAAACCCGAGGGAATACAATGATATAAATATATCAAACTATTTTGGGGTAACAGATCTTTGCTTCTGTACAGGATGAAAAATGGAAAGGACAACTTAGAATTTTTTGTGCTAGCTGTGGAGGTCTGTGGAATCCAGGACAGAAGAACCTGGGATTAGAGGCATCTAGAGGCCTTGTTGCCACTGTTTTCACACTGTACGGTCATTTGTGGCATCTGCTATGTCCTGTGTGGCCTTATCTCAAAACAATACGGGTTTTCTATTCTTCTGTTGATTTCTGAGTAGATACCTGAGACACCTCCTCAGATGTCTTCAGATTGCTTCCTGGTTGGATTCACCAGAATGGGTTCTCATAAGCAATGCCTGTGGAACAGGCACAATTGCAGCAACTACTTGGGCTTGGGCAGTAGTGTCACAGTTGTTAGGTGTCTGTGGCCTGCCTGAAAGTTAAGCAGCAGGTGAGACTGAGCTGTAGAGTTGGCGATAAGGAAGCGGGTTAGGATATAACGGTCCCTGAGGCAAGGAGGCCGTGTGCTAAGTGGTAGTTTCTTTGACATGTGGCTCTGGGACTGGAAGTTCTGTTCAGCTGATTCTGAGGTTACGGTAGCGCTGCTCTCTCTGGATGTCAAAGATGCTGGCCAATGAGAGCTTTGAAATAGACAGTGCTGTCTCCTGGGTCACTGCCAATTTGATCCTCATATAAGCTGCTTCGCTGCCCTCCTGCTTTCCCCTCTTTTCCTTTCTCAGGGATGAAGTGCCTCCCCATGCCAGGCATAGCACTCGCACCCTTGGGAGACCTGACCCTGTGTTTAAGAATTACAGCTTTGTTAAGAGATACATCAGGATTAATGGTCACAAATGCCATTATAAAGATGGGAGCTCAGTTCTTAGAAGAAGGAGGAATCAAGTCAGCTTCAGGAAGTCAGAATTGTTGCTCTTCAATTTTGTCACACAGGAGAGGGAAGAGGTCAATGGCAGTCCTCCAAAGTGAACTTGGAGGTTAGAGCATATTGGGTGTCATTCTCCCTGGGAGTGGTGAAAGATAAGGCTGTGAAAGAATCTGCTTTTATATGGGTCCCCCACACCCATATGATTCCTACTGTTCATTGAGAGAGACGTTCAAAGGTTAGTAGGTGAGAAGTTCCCTTTTTACTGGGAAGAAGTAAATCACCCCACCTTTGTTCTTGAGCTAGGGTGACTTGAGCTAGGGTGACTCAGTCCTTTCCCTCATCACAGGAGCTATAGAGTATATTGTGAGCTCAGTAACAGAAGGACTGACACAGGCTTTGCTGTGGAACAGCCTGGGTTTGAATTCCAGCTCTCAGTCACTCTACCCCTGTGCTGGGCACATTGCTTGCACTCTCTGAACCTTCATGTCCTCGTGCTGACATTGCTCTAGAGGATAGGCTGGGGGTCTGGGAATTAGGTGTTTATCAGATCTTCTACAACTTCTAGTGCGGAAATTGAAGGTGCCTGTGTTTGGAGATACAGTGATGATAACCCCTTGTTTTGCGTCTTTTAGATCTTAACACAACTTTCCTTGTCTGGCGTTAAACACTAATCTGATCCTGTATGCACAATGGATTCTTTACTCATGTGGAAGAAAGGGTGCTAGCTGAGTGCAAAGTGACTGCAAAGATTCCCATAGTTTGGCAACCTTTTTCTAGCTTCAACTTTCATGCTTCTGCCCTCAGGCGCGTTCTGTTCCTGAGCCACCTTCAAGCGAAATTATGAAAGATAATCTTGGCAGTTCTTCAGTGTTTAATCACTAAGATACTTCTGCTGGGCCTGGAAGTATATTGAACAGTACAGGGCAAACTGCTATGGGTTTGCTCAGCATTCAGCTCTCGGGGAAACAGCGGCCCTGGAGGAACACCTGTTCCTCCTGCAGCAGCCACTGTCAGACTGGCTTTCTTGGTCAGGACTTTAGATCACAAAGACAGAGAAAGAGGGAGGCTGGCAAAGCTGTAGACATTACTGTTGACGATGAAGTGACAGACATAGAATATATTGTGGGAAGAAGTTTAATGTCCCTGCATCCTTGTTGTTTATCATTCCAGTGAAGAAGAGGTCTAAACTATGTTTTTCTTGTCATTTAGCTGCCCTTAACGTACTGAGAATATTTTTATCAATCGATGAGTCAGTAAATTCTAATTTGTTTCAAGTACATTCTTCAAAGGATAAGCAGTCCTGAATGAATTACTTTTTAATTGCTTTTTTTCTCCACCAAAACTTGACAGGAGGGGCAACAATAGGAGACCTAGAGTGTTTAGTTGAGTGATTAGCTGTGGCTGAATTTTTTATTACTTTGGAAATATTTTTCTTTCTTTTGAACATTAATAGATGTTGGGAGTGTGTTTCTTCTTTGACATGTGTTCCTTTATTTCATGAATTTCGAGATTCATCCATGTTGATGTGTTTATTTGTAGTTCATAGAATTTCCTTACCTGTTCTAGATCCTGTCAATCCATCGCACTCTATTCACCTGTTCTCCTCTTGGTGGAGATTTAGGTTGCTCCCAACTTTTTGTTAGTATAAACAGTATTTCTCTGAACACAGGTGGACAGGTCTCCTTTTGTACATGACTCCTTTAGGGTACTTGGAGAAACCTAGGGTAGTGCTAGCTTATAGAGTATGTGCATGTTGGGCATGCTTTTCATCCCCAACTCTTTCCCATAGTAAATGTGCAACTTTTTACTTCCAGTCATAGAAAAATTTGATGTTGACTGATTTAATTGTTAGCATTCTGGTCAGTGTGAAATGCTGCCTCATGGAATGTTATTCTGGATTTCCTTGATTAGTGATAAAATTAAATATCTTTTTATAAGTTTGTTCATCATTAGATTCTATATTTGGGAATGCCTGGTTCATGTCTTTGGTCTTTTATATAGCATTTTTCCTTACAAATTCTTAGGCATTTAAGCCTCCCCAAATTCATACCATAATGGCATCAATATTTAGCAGTCACTGCCTCTAGCACTTCTAGAATGCACACACAGCTGCCATTCTGTGTTAGGACACAGTTTTGTTCCTGGGAGAGATTCTTTGTGGCTCTTGGCTCAGTATTCTGGGTCATTCTCTCTTTTTCATAAGAAATGGCCCATGTTTACAGTGGACTAGCTTTTTCAGATATGTCCGGCTTGTAGAAACTTGTAGAGCTTTTCATTATGAGCTGTTTCTTTTTTTTTGTCCAAGTGGATATTGATTCTGCTATTACGGTTGTCTTAAAAATGCTAGTGACTTTTCGATGAATTTTATTTTCAATTGGCCAACAGTTAAGCTCACAGATATTTTTGAGACCAACTCTTCTCTGCCTTGGGCGGCTTACAAGTCTGCTGTGTACTGCACGATTAACATTCTTGAACTTCCAGTTCAATCACAAGCTCTGTAAGGTGCTTCCGAACATCATTTTGAGGTTATAGCAAAAGTCTGCAGCTACACTACATGTGATGCTCTGGGAACCTGTTTTATGGAAAACATCTTGAATTTGATGTTTGGCTCAAGGCCATTTTTACTTTGAGGCCCTTTTTCCCTGAGATTAAGGAAGAGAGGAAGTTCTGGCTTTGAACAAGTCAGTCTTCTTTACATTGCTGCTAAATTGTTGAGAGACTAAATAGTTTCTTCCTTAGATCACCTCTCTGCAGGCTAGGGGCAACCAGATGGTACTTAAGCCACTGTGGAACTTGGACCTTCTATCCCGTGTCTAGTAGCAACTTCCCTGTTCTCCCGGCCTCCATGAATAATCTCCTGAGGCTCTTCAATGCTCCATTCCTGGTCTCCATGCCTGTGATGCAGATTTCTGTTCTGGTGTATGTAGTTGCCTTGCAAGAATATGTCCAAACTCTGTGGCTTTAAACAGTTGTAGTCTTTGTGTATTTTTGTCGGTCAGGAATTTGGAAAGTCTTAGCAGAAACTAAAGAATGCATGTCCACCACAACTCTCTCAGCAAGGATCTCTGGTGTTCCTTGGCTTCAGTTCCTTTCCAGGTGCTGTCTCACCTGTTGAGATGCATCACAGTGTGCTGGTCACCGGGTAGTCATACCTCTTACAAAATGACTGATTTCCATGAGGCGTTTAGCGAGAATGAATGAGGCAAGCATGAGAGCTCCACGCAGTTATGTCTTGTGCCACCTTTCTTCTCTTTATGGAAGCCACTAGCGGGGGCTCATCCAGATTCGAAAGAGGAGTGAAATATATTTCACTTCTTCATTAGGGTGGTGGTGAGGTCCAGCGAAGAGCCTGTGGGTGGAGGTGCTCTGATGGAAACATCTTTGTGGGAAGATATTTCGTTTTTCTTGAAAATTTTTCAAGGAAACAAACTTTTCAAGGAAAGCAATTTCGTTTTTGTCAAATTCCCAGCTAGTTGGACCAGAACCTTAAACAGTCCGAGTCCATACTTTCTCACTGATTCATGCTATCTGTTCTGTTATAAATCAGGTTTCTAACTATGCTTTGAAATTTGCTTTGAAATTTCATTGTTTCTCCAGGCCTATGCTTTTCACGCAGCGGGTATTCCAAGGACAAGATTTAAAGACTTTTGGTTGTCTGAGTTGGATAGAGGCTGGGGATGCTGCTAGCCACCATATAATGCTCATCACAGTGATCCAGCTCAGAATGTCATGATGATGAGGTTGAGAAATTGTATTACTCACCATATTAGCTTTATTGGTCCTGATGGCTGATTGGGCTTCTTCTCTTAAGAGCACCATGATTATTTTTGGCACCTTGACCCTTCCATATGAATGGAAATCTCATATGAGGTTCAGAATCAGAATCATTTTGTAATTCTGATCATGTTTTAAGAAAAACTTTTATATTTGGGTTTGAGTTTTATTGTAAAAACATTTCTTCATGATGACAATTGATAGAGGATATTGAATCCTTTTTTTAAAAAAAGCATGATACATTTTTCTTTGACAATTAGTCTCAATAGTTTTATTATTTCCTTATTAAAAGGCTTGTAAATATTCTATACAAAATGGTTTGTTCTTTTGGCTAGTTATTTTTTAAGACATCACTTTCTGCTTTGGAGCCTAAATACTCAGGTATAAAAATATGACATTAATACTGAATCATGTCTACAAGTTTTCAATCCCAGGTGACATGATTAAAATGTTAGAATTAGCCATTCATCAGTTTGGGACATTTGGTTGTTTCCATATCTTGGCAGTTGTAAATAGTGCTACGATAAACATCCGGGTACATGTGTCTTTTTGAATTAGTGTTTTTATGTCCTTTGGGTAGATTCCCAGTAGTGGGATTGCTGGGTCAGACAGTAGTTCCATTTTCAGTAGCTTGAGGGCCCTCCATGTAGCCTTCCATAGTGGCTGGAACAGTTTGCACTCCCACCAGCAGTGCAAGTATTTGTTTTTCTCCACATCCAGGCCAACAGTTGTTGTTGCCCATTTTTATATGGACCACTCTTACTGATGTAAGATGGTATCTCAGTGTGGTTTTGATTTGCATTTCCCTGATTATTAGTGATGTCAAACATTTTTTTCATATGCCTATTGTCCATTTGTATTTCTTTTTTTGAAAAGTGTCTTTTTAGTTCTTCACCCCATTTTCTGATTGGGCCTTTTGCTTTGTTTTTGTTAAGTTGTGTGAGTTCTTTGTGGATCTTTGTTATCAGACCCTTATCACTATTAATGAGGGCAAAAATTTTTTGTCATTCTGTTGGGTTTCCTTTGTTTTGGTTCTTGTCTCTTGCTGTACAGATGCTTTTGGAAACAACCCAATGCCCCAGAAGTGATGAGTAGCTGAAAAAGATGTGGTATCTTTTTCAAGATACAAAGAAATATTATTCATCAATCTAAGAAGACAAATTTATGTCATTTGCAGCAACATGGATGGAACTAGAAGGAATCATGTTAGCAGAAATAAGCCAGAAAGAGAGAGAGAAGTATGGGGTGGTCTTACTTTTTTGAGGGATACAGAGAAAACAAACAAATGGACAAGAAAAATTTAAAACTGCCAACAGAACTGAAGCACAGAGCAAGAGAGTGGAAGAAGAGTAAAATCGGGGCAGAGGGAGGGCACAAGAGATTAAGATGATTCACAGGTGACAAGGTAATGGGAGAACTTTGGGGTAGACAATGATGTAATATATATGTGCAATCAATAAAAAAAATTTATGTGAGATAACATAAAAAAGTGAAAAAAGGTATATATATTAACAAAAATATCATTTGAAGAGTTAAAAAAAATGTTAGAATTAAATTGAAAACGTGCATTGCACAAAGTGAAAGTTGTCCACTAGAGGGAGCCCAGGTCCACTTTGCTAGACTGCATTGGCCGGACTTCTGCTGCAGAGGTCCTGGCAAAGAGCTCATCTCTTCCAGGTGGAGGCATTTCTTTGATTACAGTTTTCTACATTAGAATGTTGCTTTGATTTTGGGAGATTTGCTTGTTTTTCTGGTTTTGGGAATAAAAAAAAATACAAGACCCACATTTTGAACCTAGGAGGAAGTTTGTGTATTGCATAGTTTAATTCCATTTGTCAAATCACTGAACTATGATTTAGAGGTATTATTACCTTCCAGAGGACACATACAGTCTGTGAAGAAGCTGAGGCTGGAACTCAAGTCTACAGATTTTACACTGTAGTGGAGAGGGTGGAGGGAGAGGGAAGTAAGCAGTAGGTATTTGTGGTGGAAGGGAGATAGGCATTGTGTCAACTTTTCAGAGATCAGGTGGTGGGTCATCTGTGAATCTTCTGGAGTCCTGTACAGTATTGTCTGTTTACTGAAAGTGAGAGGGTGTGTGTTTGTATATGCATGCTGTTGTTTGGATGGTGTTGTGATTTCTGGCTTTAAAAAAAATTATATATAAATTTCACATCTTTGTAATCCCAGGAATTCACCCCCCCCACTGTTCCACCCCTTTCCCCCGTGTCCCAAGTTGTGTGCTTCAATTTTGTTGTTAGCTTGTTTTGACTTTTTCTCATGGCTTTTGTTTATTTTTTTCCCCCTATATCCCATATATTAGTGAAACCATTTGGTTTCTGTCTTTTTCTTTTTGACCTGTTTCTAATAATATGATTTCTTCTAAATACATCCATGTTATCATAAAATCGTAAATTTGTCATTTTTAATTGATGAGTAATATTCCACTGGTATATATACCACATTTTTTTCATCCAGTCATCTGTTTTGGGGCATTTAGGTTGCTTCCAAGTCTTTGCAATTGTAAATAGTGCTGCTGTAAACAACTGAGTACAGGTGTCCCTTTGTACCCACATTTTGGGTAGATTCCCCAAAGAGCAATTGCTGGGTCAAATGGTAGTTCCATTTTCATTAATTTGAGGGTCCTCTACACAGCTTTCCATAGTGGTTGGACCAGTTTACATTCCTACCAGTTTAAGAGTATTCCTTTCTCTCCACATCCACACCAGCACTTGTTGCCTGTTCTTGGATGTGGGCCTTTCTTACTGGTGTAAGATGGTATCTCACTGTGGTTTTTGTTTTACATTTCCCTTATTGCTAGTGACGTGGAGCAATTTTTCAGTTGCCTGTTGGCCATTTGTAATTCCTCTTTGGAGAAGTGTCTTTTTAGTTCTTCCCATTTTTTGATTGGGCTTCTTGTTTTGCTTTTGTTTAGTTGTGTGAGTTCGTTATTAAACCCTTGTTGTGGATCTTTGTTATTAAACCCTTATCACTCTTGTGGAGGGCAAAATTTTTTTCCCATTCGGTTGGGCTTCTTTTTGTTTTTTCTGTTGTCTCTTGCTGTACAGAAGCTTTTGATGTAGTCCCAGCTGTTTGTTTTTGCCATCTGTAGATATGTCCAGAAAGGGATTTCTGAATTGTAATTCATAGAGGGTTTTGCCCAAGTTTTCCCCTATGTATGTTATGGTTTCAGGTCTGACATCTAAGTCTTCTATCCATTTTGAATTGATTTTTGTACATGGTTTTGAGGGGGTTGTCTTAGTCCATTTTTTTTGCATGACTTAGTCCAATTTTCCCAGCACTATTAATTGAAGAGGCTGTCTTTGTTCCAATGCAAGTTTTTTTACTCCTTTGTCAAAGATTAGTTGACTATATATGTGTGGTTTTATATCCAGGAACTCAATTCTGTTCCATTGGTCTGATTGTCTTTGTACCAGTATGAAGCTGTTTTAATTATTATGACTTTGTAGTATAGTTTGAAGTTTGGAATTGTAATACCTCCATTCTCTTTTTTTCTGGTCAGGAGGCTTTTTGATATTCGAGGTCTTTTGTTAGTCCATAAGAATTTCAGTACTTTTTGTTCTATCTTTTTAAAAAATGTCATTGATATTTTTATCGGGATTGCATTGAATCTGTAGATTGCTTTTGGTAGGATGGCCATTTTGATGATATTAATTTTTCCAATCCATGAGCAGGGAATGTCTTTCCATTTCCTTATGTCTTCTTGTATCTCTTTTAGCAGTGTTTTAAA
Organism: Uropsilus gracilis; assembly: GCA_004024945.1. NCBI lineage: Eukaryota > Metazoa > Chordata > Mammalia > Eulipotyphla > Talpidae > Uropsilus > Uropsilus gracilis. The sequence continues at coordinate 66,447 of PVHY01000074.1, read as the reverse complement.
GTATACTTTGATAGTTCTTTCATGTGTTTTGTTAGGTTTATTCCCAGGTATTTAATTTTTTTTTTTTGGTGTGAGGGTAAATGGGATGGTTTTTCTGATTTCTTCTTCTTCTATTTGACTTTTTGCATATAGGGAAGCTACTGACATCTGTGTGTTGACTTTGTATCCAGCTACCTTACTGAACTGGTTTATTATTTCAAGCAATTTTTCTGTGAATTTTTTTGGGTTCTCTATAGAGAGAATCATGTAATTAGCATATAATGATAGCTTTAATTTCTCTTTTCCTCTTTTTTGTATCCTTTTTATGTCTTTCTCTTGCCTTAATTGCCCTGCTAGAACTTCCAGTACAATGTTAAAGAGTAGTGGGGAGAGTGGGCATCCTTGCCTGGTTCCAGATCTTAACTGGAATGATTTTAGTTTTTCCCCATTTAGGATGATGTTTGCTGTAGGTTTGTCATAGACGGCTTTTATTATGTTGTGGTAAGTTCCTTTAACCCCCAATTTTTCAAGGTCAAGGGCTTTTATCATGAATGGATGCTGGACTTTGTTGAATGCTTTCTCTGTGTCTATTGATGATCATGTGGTTTTTCTTTTTCTCTTTGTTGATGTGGTGTATTATGTTGATTGATTTCTGGATGTTGAACCATCCTTGTGCCCCTTGAACCATTGGTTAGTGACCTTCTTTATCCTTTTTCCCTTTTTCATTTTGAAATCTGCTTTGTCTGCTATAAGAATGGCTACCCCTGCCTTTTTTGGGGGGCCATTTGCTTGTAGGATTGTTTTCTATCCTTTTACCTTCAATCTATGCTTGTCTTTTGGGATCAGATGTGTTTCTTGGAGGCAGCAGAGTGTTGGGTTCTGTCTTTTAATCCAGTCTGCAACTCTGTGTCTTTTGATTGATAAGTTTAGCCCATTGACATTTAGAGTAATTATTGATGTGTGAGGTTCTAACGTTGGGTTCCTGGTGGTCATTTGGGGTTCTGTTTTAGTTTCTTCTTTCTTTTCTTTTTATTATTTGTTCTTTTTATTCTTCTGCAGGTTTCAGCCTTAGGGCTTCTTGTAGGAGTTCTTGGAGTGGGGGTTTGGTGGTAGCAAATTTCTGGAGGCTTTGTTTACTGAGAAGGTTCTAATTTTTCCTGCATAAAGGAAGGACAGTTTTGCTGGGTAGAATATTCTTGGTTGGCACTTTTTGTCTTAGAGGGTTTTGAAGATGTGGCCCCATTCTCTCCTTGCTTGGAGTGTCTCCTGGGAAATCTGAGGTCAGTTAATGGGTTTTCCTTGGTAGGTTATCCGTTTCCTCTCTCCTGTTATTCTCATTTTTTTTTTTTTTTTAATCTTTGGCTCTTGAAACTTTTACTATGATGTGTCTTTCTGTGATTCTTCTTTCATTAAAATAGTTTGGTATTCTTTTTGCTTCCTGTATATTTATTTTCATTTCTTTCTTCAGATTTAGGAAATTCTCCTCCATTATTTCATTGAAAAGCCTTCCAGATCCTGTCTTTCTCTTCTCCTTCTGGGATTCCAATTACTCTTTTTTTTTTTTTTTTTTTTTGAGACTAGGTCTTGCTATTTTTGCCCGTGGAACCGCAGGCTCTCGTTGCCCAGGGTACCACAGACTCAAGCAATCCCCAACCTCAGCTTCCCAGGTAGCTGGGATTACAGGCACGCACCATCACGCCCAGCTTTTTTTTTTGGAACTAGGTCTCGCTGCGGGCCCCAGGCGGTTCTCGAACCGAGATCCCTTGCCCTGGCCACTTCATAGGCTGAAGCTTACAAGCACGAGCCACCGTGCCCAGCCTCAATTACTCTTATATTTGTTTTCTTTAGGGTATCTGACAGATCTCTGATTTTTTCTTCGTTTTTCTCTCTCTTTCTCTTTCTTCATCCTCTTTACTTCTGTACCCTCTAATGTGCTTATTCGTTCTTCTATTTCTTCTAATTTGCTTCCCTGACTTTCCCCTGCATTTTTGAGCTCTTCTACTGCTCCTCTTATATACTCTATCTCCTGCAGCTTCTTATTTAGGGTTTCAATTTCATTTTTTTGTTGGTATTGATATTGCTGCATCTTTTCTATGTTTTTCTGCTACTCCTTTTAGTTTGAGTGCTTTTGTCACGTTGATTCTGAATTCTGTCTGACATATAAAGCATTTCTTCCATGTTATCCATGTTGGTTTCTGCAGATTGTTTATCCTTTGGTGGTGAGTTATTTTTCCTAGGACTTGCTTGAATATTTGTATTCTTCCTCCTTCCTGTGTTTTCCTTTCAGACTAGCACTACATATTGAGTAACTACTGCTCTAATATTAGATGGCATGTTGAAGCCTATCTAATTGTGGTTAATTCTGCCTTTGTGCTTTTGCTGCTGTGGTGATTATATCTTGTTTCCGTTGGCTATTTTGGGGGACAAGTTCCTTTCCAGAGAATGGATGTGGTGAGTAGATGTGGTTTCTATTGTATTGTCTGTCTTCTTTTTCGTTGTTTCTCCTCTTTTAGATTGATGGGTCTTAAATATTTTTTAGTGAGTGCCTCCAAGCGTCTAGGACTTGTCTTAGAAACCATTCTGACTGGGGTGTCTTGATGCTCTTGGGTAGTGAGTGTCCTTGGTTCTCTAGTTTGCACCTAAGGCACCTGGGAGATAGGCCAGTAAAACTCAGTCTGGGGGCCTCAGTCTGAATAGCAGAGGCCCACTCAGTTGCCAAGCTCAAGGCCCCACCCTATCTCCCAGATGCATTGCCTTGGCAACTGGAAGTAGTCTGGTGCTGGCTGGAGCCCTCACTTGAGCCCCACCAGGCTGCTGGGGTGCAAGCTCTTTGCCGCCAAGTTGGATTTCCCTGGGCCAGTCATTTTCTGGCTTTCAATACCTGGGATTGAACTTCTGTAGTCCAGCCTTTATTTATAAATTAGGATAACCTTCATTGGCTTTAGAGATTAGTTTATATTTTGGAAATACCTGCCTTTGTAACTTGATTATCAGAAACTTTAACTTTCAGTTTATTTGTCTTTGACCTGAGCTGATGATTTCCTGACTTCATTTATTTTTTAATTAGTGACTTTTCAAGTGCAATGATTGGATATTTTTTTTAGAGAAGAGTAAACTTAGCTTCTCTACTGCACCTCCTTTTTCAAGTCTATTGTGACTTTTTGACTTGTTTCTCTAAAGTAATCTTATTATTTGTAACTCACTTTGTTACAAACCTTCCTTGTAAAGTATAAGGATTTTAAAATCATCATTGATAAGATTTTCAACCTTTATTTTAGCTTAAATAATCAAAATAAAAAGTCAACTGCTATTATTTATGTTGACAGTAAGAATCAGAGATCTGACATTGCTTTTTCAATGCAAGATAATGGAGCATGATTTATTCTTCTTCTTTTTTTTTTTTTTTTTTGAGACTAGGTCTTGCTTTTTTTTGCCTGTGGAACTGCAGGCTCATGTTGCCTAGGGTACCATGGACTCAAGCAATCCCCAGCCTCAGCTTCCCAGGTAGCTGGGATTACAAGCGCATAGCACCGTGCTTAGCTATATTTTTTGAAATTAGATATTGCTATGTGCCCCCAGTGGGACTCGAAACGTGATCCCTGGCTCCATCCGTGGCTTCCTAGGCTGCTGCTTACAGGCATGTGCCACCATGCCCGGCCACAATTTATTATTCTTTTTTTCTTTTTTGAGACTAGGTCTCACTATTTTTGCCTGTGGAACCACAGGCTCACGTTGCCTGGGGTACCACAGACTCAAGCAATCCCCAGCCTCAGCTTCCAGGTAGCTGGGATTACAGGCGCACAGCACCACGCCCAGCTATATTTTTTTAGACCCAGGTCTCACTACGTGCCCCTGTTGGGACTTGAACCATGATCCCTGGCCCCAGCTGCAATTTATTCTTAATGAGCTAAAGATACTCTGAGAAAATTATGCATTTAATTACCTTTTTATTCTTTAAAATTGTCTAGACCACCATACCCAATAAAAGAGAATTAGATTGTATTTAGAGGTTCTATATATTAATACAGTGTTATTGATTCCTGAAAAGGATAAGAACTCTGAATAAGGTGAAGTTGTATAGCTTTCAACTTCTCCAAGTTATATTTCTAGACCAAACCTTTAGACTCGGTGTGAGGTATGATGTTCAGGGCAAGGGTTTTTGTCTATATGAAACAATTAAAAAAAAGTGAATATTAGACTAAGTGATTGTTTGATAACATACGCTTCTTCAGAAAATATTATTGAGAATCTATCTGTCCTTAGTTTCTGTCTTCATGCTTATCATCTACAAATTTCAGCTAGAATAAGGCAGCAGTAAAGATTTTGAGCTGCCTGAGAGAATGACTTACATTAACATGCTTTAAGAACCTTTGATTATGAAAACCAGATGATAAGAGAATGAATTTGTTTAAAGATATTTTACATGGTGAATTCCTATTTTTCTTCATAATATTGAAAAATATTGTTTATGGGCATTAATGAATGAATATTTTAAATATTCACTTAAGTAATTCATTCATTAATTCATTGTTGGGCAAAATTAGCCATTTTAATGATTGAAGTAAGTACAAACTCATGAAGTTTGAAATTATATAAATTCTCAAGTGTAGAAATGGGAACTAATGTGCGCGTGTCTGTATTTCCTACTGACTGCAATAATAGAGCTTGCCTTCTTGGGTTTTAGATTTCCTCCTACCTCACCCCTGAAACCATATCCAAAGAAGCTTCCCTACCAAAAAGATGTTATTAAATTTCCAGAATGGAATGATCCCCCACTAGGCCCTTCACAAGAGAACATTCCTGTGAGACCAGTGGTAATGGTAAGTGCTGTCATTAAAAGATGGGGACCAACAGCTGGGAAAAATAGTCTGGCTCACCAGGACTAAGTATTTAAAAAAAAAATTTGTCACTTATGAACAATACTTTCAAAGTATTTTAGAACAATAACTTACCTGTGACTGGCTGAGAGCCCTGTAACAAAGATTGCATTTTTTACCCTTGCTGTTAACATTTGACTGAATATTTATAGTAGCTATTTTCAAATCTAATAGGTGTCTATTGAAACTACTTTCTAATCGCTTTCTCTTTCTCTCCTATAGTTTGTTCTTTTTCCTTTTATCTTCTCTTACTGAATTTTTTAATAATTATTATCAGTTGAGAAAGAGACATTTGGAGCCTAGACTGTAATGGAATGAGCCCTGACACAGTATTAGGACTAATAAGATAGATTTTTACCAGCCTTGGTAAACCTAAGCTCATGGATGAATAAACAGCTTTCTTCAGGCTGTAATTTTCCTTAAATATTACCCATAGAGTGGGTTTGTTTCTCAAAGACAGCAACTTTCATGCTTGATTTTAAAAAGCACACTTAATTTTGATTAAAAAAAAGATGACAGAGTCACTTGACTTTCACATCTTTTGTAACTGAATACTCTAGAAACAAGGCCAAACTCAAAAAACTACTTTCTAGCTCCTGTCCCCCCCCCCCCGATTGATAAGATTTCTCATTAATATTTTTGTAAAAACTATTATTAACAACTCTTTATAAGTGATTTTGTCTTTAAAGTAATTTGTTATATGCTTGCTTTTAAGAGTTCATTCTATATCTGTCCAGACAATGCAAATTCCTGGAGACAGAAAGTAAGTCATTGGACTGGAGAGAGGCGGTAGACACTGACTGCTAGTAGGTTGAGGCCTTAGTTTGGTTGGCAAAAATTTTCACATTTTCTCAAATTTGATTGTGGTGGTGATTGTACAACTCTGTGTGTAAAAACCACTAACTTGTGCACATCAAAAAGTTGAATTTTATGTTAAGCAAATGATGTCTCAATCAGGCAGTTATTAAAAATAAGAGTTCAGAGTTCTCTGAGATTACCAAAGGAGGTTGTAAGACTTACATTTCATCATCCAAATTTTGACAAGACTAAGTATGTTGTAGTGGTGCAGCTGTGTGATTCTGACTATATTTCGCTTCTCTGAACTTTAGATTTTCTCTTTGCATCTCTGGCTGTCTTTGTGGCATTCTTGTTTCTCTCATGTACTCAGTTTATTTTTTACTAATGCTTACATCTACCTGGAAGCTGCTCTCCAGCATCACACATGGTGATCTCTGCTTATAAAAAATAAGTCTTAAAAACCATAGACTTTCATTTGTTTTGAACAGTCACTAAATTTGGATAGCATATGGACTTGGATATTCTTTCATGTGATTTTGAATTAAGAAACACTATTTTTAGAGCTATTGCACTAGTTGGTTGATATTCTCCCAGAAAAAGAACTAATAGCTACCTTATGGGCCAGTGCTCTGCAGTTCCTGAATATCTATTTATCAGATGACCTGATCTTTGCAGTAGTTTGAGTCTCTCAGGTACATGGAAAGAAAGTTAGCTTATATTTCTAATGATTATTTTCAATGAAATTATAGGTAAGCAAACTAGAAAAACATCTCCAACTCATGCTACAGTCTATTAAAATATTCTTTTATTCC